>VHZZ01000829.1:5396-28051 GCA_009801015.1 Silene noctiflora
AATACCACAAGTCATTAGAAACAATATCACACTGTATGTAAAACAATATCACACATATACAAACAATATTGAATACCACAAGTCTTTACAAACAATACCACACTATATACAAACAATATTGAAGTAAAAAAGATTTTTAAATTCCTATCCCCTTTTGTTATATGAGAAACAATATCACAACCATTAACGTAAAATATCACATGATATTTGGAACAATATCACACTTTACCAAGAATTATATCAGAGCCAAAAGAAATTGTTTAGCCATAACTACTTTTGTAATCTTGAAATACAATATTCACCAACACTAGAAATAATTGAGGATTAAGTAACGATTGAAATAAGTTCTACCAGCATTACATCCATGTACTTCCAATTAATTACATTTTTTGTCCAACATATCTAGTTGTCATTCTAATTGCTTCTTCTACCTCTACCTCTATTCTTAAGATTTGCAACGGTCTTGTATTGTAGTGGTCTTATTTCGATCGGTTGTCCATGAACTTCAGCATCTTCTCCGCACTTAGGTCCTGTGTACATCAAATGCATAATAAATAACCACAACAACATGCATGACATTAAAAGAAACTACATACCGACAACATTAATAATGCATTTCCATTTTCACATTTGTGGAGGAAAGATCTTGAACTTTATACTCTTAACTTTATATTGAGATAGAACTTTATTAGCCTACATTTTAATTAATTGAGTTTACTGATGATATTTCATAGTCAATTATGGAAAATTCTACAAATGTCCACTAATTTGACATCAAATCACTGAGGCGTCACAATAGTTTTGCAATCAAAACCTTATTATGAGTAATGCACGAACCCTAAAAATCAAAATTGAAAAGGTGAAACAAAGATTGAAATGGACAAAACAAAAAAACCTGACATGTCGGTTGTGATTATGAAGAKAAGAATGGTCATAAATCAGAGTACTACATCAGCTGCATACAAGGATGTTTATAAATTCGACATCGAAGATTAATTATGCTGCACAAATCATACAGGAATTCAATTTTTAGTTGATCACCTTGAAGAGATTAAAAGAAAAATCTAATTAATCATAAACCTAACATAATTATCGCATAATAACTATAAATTTGTATGAAACTAAGCATTCAAAAATTGATAAAGAGGAAAAAATAGATAAAGTACTTGACATCATGTTCGTAAGACGAAGACAAACTTCGAGGATGATAATCGTACTAGATGAGAACGCAAACAATAAGAACAAAAATGAGATCGAGATGAAGTAGGCGGAAAATTGGGGAAAATCAGAGCATTTGGCTGAAGAGAGAGGTTAGAGAGATAAATAGACTAAGAGCTAATGATGAAAGAAACCTGTGATGGACTTAATGACAAGCGCGATAGATGGCCATTGGATCTCTTAATTTAACGGCCTAGATTGATCCTCAATCCTCAAATATATGAGGTGTACTCATATGATCTTAATCCTATATATATACATATATATGTATTTGCTTCTATTTCATTATTTGTTTACTATGTGTATTATTAACGTATATAAGATTTTTTTTTGTTGTGATCGTAAGACGTAGGACAAGCAATCTATTTTAGACCATGTATAATGAACATAATAATTTGAAGTTTGGAGAATCATGGAATAAGTTTGGAGTTCAATAACACTATTAAAGTAACAATATTTGTGGCAAAATAGTAATAATCCGTGGCAAAAGTTTAGTATATTGTGGCCATATCCATAATATAAATATATTTTGACGACATATTATGCAATATACGTATTAATTAATAAAAAAAAATATTCTTATGAGTGTTCTCAAGGCCAAGTGCAATAGCAAACCCAAGCTTTCATAATACCACCAACGTGATAACATAGCTAGCCCTGTGAATGTCACGGGTAATAAAACTAGTTAACACTACAAAAGTTTAAAGCTTAAACCTATTAAAGTAAACACTACCCCAAATTTGCAACAATTTTTGGATTGGTGTCGTAGCCATTCTTGTTAGTTATTTAGTATTGGATCAGTAGTACTTAGTAACTAATCATCAAAAACTGGGTCTTTGGGAAAAGTCATTGATGATGACTGTCCAGATGTCTGCCTCAATGTTTTTAGCTTCTTAGAAGGCGTTGACATTACTGAACAACCGTGTATCTGAGGCTCAACAAGTTGATTTGTACTGCATCCTGGTGCAGTAAATACTGCCATTGTCCATAATTCCTTAGCAACCTTATGTTTTACAGGCAATTATGCTTCGCGATGTATATTGCATTTGACTTCAGCTGCGATCATCCTTGACGGTAAAATCATAGACGTTTTGTACATACTTAATAACTTTTTTAGCCAAGCTGTTTCGGGCTGCCTTAATCTTTGTAGATGGTTCACCATGAAAGAAACACACCCTGGCTTGATCCTTGCACCAATTATTAACCAATTTAGACACATAAGTGCCATCAACCATTACCATATCGTCCACCTCGGCAACATTTAGGTAATGAGCTGCTACTATTTGAAGCCAAAGTTCACAAAAGTCTATACTGATTGTCTTAGGATTGTCGGCTACTGGATTTTTATTTGTACAATCATCACCCACGATCCTCTGTACCAATTCGAGACATTCCTTCTTCTTCCGATAGAATTTTGAGCAAGATTTTGTTAGCAAAAACCTTTGTAGGTTAACATCGTCAATATCAATTTTTGTTCACGTACCAAAAAGTCAACTTCCTTCTCGGCAGCTTCTTCTTCAGAAGCGGCTAATGTGGATTGCATCGTGCCCTGAAAAGTATAGGAAGCAAGACTGTTGCGTTTCATGAGTATCACAAAAGTGACATTCTTTAACGTATGTGAATTGTTGTATATTGGGTCTACCAATCCCATTGCCTTGGCAATATCAGACAAAAGGTTGCGTTTGGAGATCGTGAACGACCGTCTTTGGCTTCCCATCTGCAATACACCCTGTGAAAAAAAAGCAGCTGTTGTTCATGGTTTATGCAACTGGTAACTTAATGCTTTAAAATTTTAAAAATGGTATATCGGTAGTATTCCCACAAAGTAACGACACGGAAAGGTAATTTTCATTTAAAAGGAAGGGGGATTTCCTTAACCATTACAATCCTATTTCTTCTTATGACAAGGTCAAAATGAATAGAAGAGAAGCAACCGCCTAACTCGCCACAGAAATATACGAACAAAAAATACCCTATTAATAATCTTATTGTCTACTTTTGCTATCTACAACTTACCTATTTGATTATGCAGCTACATAAATGCTATATTGAGTTCTCTAAACATTTACAACAAACGCATAAATTTTTTTTTTAATTAAATAGTCAAGACAACATGAACCTAATAATATCAATTTGAATATAATAGAAGAACATGGTAAGTAAAATTATAGTAGGAAAACAATAAGGATTTGGTAAATAGATTAGGCAAATGATCTAACATGTGCAATCTTTTAAGCCTCCGAAGTATTTTTTTGTAGTTTTCAATTGACAATTGTCTCTATTTATATTTATTTATGTGATTAGTTTTCAATTGGCAATTGTCTCAATTTATATTTATTTTATGTGATTAGTTTTCAATTGACAATTGTCTAGTGAAGCATGAATTTTACTAAACCTACCATATTAAGTTTCACTATACGAAGTACAGACGATCTTACATTCAACTGTTCCGGTTTACCTCACACTGACATCACTCTACGTCATTCCCTTCCCTTTTTTTTTTACTCCTGTTATGTGGTTTTCATTTGACGTAAGGAAAATGATTTGCAGCAGTATTTGCATTAATTTGCAGTATGACGGATGGCTTATCCCGTGTCAATCAAAAAATTAAGAACAAAAACTAACAGTGGGAGGTATGGGTTCGGTTATGTCTAGTTCAAAGCTTATCTTTGTCAGCTTCGAAAAGCCCTCTCTCCAATCACGTAACTCGACAACACTACTTTATGTTTATTTTAACCAAACTCTTAAATTGGGTGCCGATACCGAAAAGGGAAGATTAGCCGAAATAGGAGAGAGTAAGTAGGTATGATGTTAATGGGAAGTTTTATTTTCTAAAAAACACTTGTAAACAAGGTAGAAAAAAGTACGTTAGTGTAGTTAAAAGTAGACTTAAATTGTCGCCCTTAGTTTGGTTGGTGTGAGTATACTAAGATAATCTGATGTCATTTCAAACGTTTTATTCTAATTTGCTGTTTCTTTTTTCTCGCTTCAGTCTTATTTTCTATACAGTTTAAGCGTCGCTTAGATTATATTTTTGTGTCGTGGTTTGAAATGTAAATAATTGTTTTACGTATATGTTTTTGGAAAATTCAAAGAATTATACCATGTTTGGCTATTGATCTGTAGTTCATATAACTATATATTTCAAGATTACATAACACCTATTGTTTGCGCGAGGTCGAATCACTGCATTTAGGGGCATGTCTATCCAGTTTAGTAATGTAGTGTAGGCATAGGATGTAGCTGGAATTACTAAATGGCCACAGTCAATAGAACACATTTGAAAGTAGTAAAGGATAAATAGAAGTAACAAATTGAAGAGCGCATGTCAGCTTGACAGTGAAGCTGCTGAAGGCTACCAAAAATGTATCAGAGTTTTAATTACCTACATACTCTTCTAGTTTTTCTTAGTCCATTAATGGCAAGCGTATTTTATTTATTGATTGGGTGGTGGGTGCACGTGCTGGATAGTTATCCTTGAAACCGTTGTTTATGAAACTCCAAAATGGGCAGCGACAACAAAAAGTCTCCAAAAGTTCTTCAGCTTGTCTAGGACTTGTCTAGTTTAGGTTAGAGATATTTTTTGGAGCACCCACACTATTACCCAATCAACACTTTGGGAAAGACATGATGCTGGTGCCACCTTGGTGTAAACCGGAGCAATCCTAATCTGCCTCACAGCTTCGGCCAGGTAGTGCCCTCTCTCTTGCATCCAAATGCACGAATAGTTGGTAATAATTTCGTAGATAATTTTCTGTCATGATCTATAACTTAATTGAAGTTAATTGATTGGAAACTTTAGTTGTGTTCTGGGGTTTGTTATCAAATACACCTTCTAAGACAAGGTATCTGAATGCTAGCAATAGAGGCATATGTGCTCGTAATGACGATGCTTAATTTTCCAATGGGTTATCTGATTCAGTACCATATATACAATTCCTCTCAATATATTTAGGCCTCATAAATTTAGTTGGGAATGTTGTTTAGGGTTTATACTCAATTGTTTTTTTTGAGGTCGGCTCCACTACGCTTGTTAATCGAGCTAATTGTGGCACTATTGCTATTAAAAGGACTCAACATGATGTCTTGCAAGAACATAGACAATGGGTGGTTAGTAAGCCTACCTGTTATCAATGGTTTATTTTTATAGAAAGATATCCTATAAAGGTTAGAGTATCAAAATTTTTGTTGGAGATTACCTGTGGGAGCATTGAGTATAGGTCTGTTGCAGTTACTTTTAATAGTGTTATGCGTTTTCAGTCAACGCAGTGAAAGTATAACCTTTAGTCTCATATGTTCCTTCAAATGTTACATTCATCCTGCATTTGTTTAGGTTAAGTATTAGAATTCGACTCATTGGTAATTCATAATAAAGTGTTACTGCATTTACACGATTTGAGCTAGCAAATTTTATAAGTCTGTGTGCATGTTTCGTGTATTTAGAGGGATGTTCACCTTGGAGATAAAATAACATTTTTTGTGAAGCATACCTGACACGCATATGCACACCAATGTTTATGTTGTTGCGTGTGCCGCAGTTGCTATAACCAAGTTATAAGCACAATTTTATACTATCAAATTCATTCAGCTGCACACGCAGCCAGTGGTGCTCTTCATGTAGAGTATTGTTGACCTGTAAATTTAAAGAAAAAGCTACTTTGAGTCAATTGTGTATAAACAATAAACACTTTTTTCACAAATAAGGTTGTGTATATTGTAAGGAACTTATTGTAATGTTTAGTAGTAAGTACATCATTTATGGTAAGTAACTGAAATATAGTTTCTCCTCTTTTTTATAGAAAGACGAATGATTACTTTCTTCTGCAGGAGCCTTTTGACTGTAGTTATAACCTCAGTTTTTGGACGCCGAACTTCAAAGACCTGGTAGCTCTTAGCATAAAACAATTCCTTATTTGCTCCACCCCTACCACATAGTGGGTTTAGCAAGTGTCATTCACAATAATGTAAACAATCAATGAGTTCTTGAATTCTTACCAAGCACGTAGGGCAGACACTTCTTCACCTGGTAGATTTAACGTGATAGATGTCTTATGTGTCATTACTAGTGAGAATCCTACATGTTTAGCATAGTCATGTGCCTTAGAAAGTGAGACTTTGAACTGTTGTTTTAACTTTGAGCCTTATGGTTTACAATAGGAACTACCTTTTCGGTAGGAGGGCTGAAGGGCTGTAAATCCAACCATTGGAAAGGATGCTGCAAGGGATTGTAATGTTCGGCACTCATCAATAGACTTCTCCTATGAAGCTGTTACTATCATGATTCAGAACTACATAGGGAAACAATACAATTGATGGAGGGCTAAGTCGTCACACCCTATCAAACAATATTTATACTCAAACTAACTATCAAGTATCAAGTAACGGTCGATCCCAAAGGACGGGTTGTCAAACTATGATCAAATGCGAACTAGTCATGTCTCGGTGTCACAAATTTGGGTTGAGATGAAAGCTATACTACTATAACGAAAATGTAAATAAATGAAATAACAAAGCATAGAATTAAAAGTGGAAGTGTCAACATTAATTAATGGTACTAGGGTGTCATGGGTTCATAGGGGAAACATGGTGTGATCATAGTAATGAATCCGGTAAATGATTGTAGTTATATTGGGATCGAGTTCGTTTATATCTTACAATCCCTAGGAAGACTTAGGTCTCGAAATCTAGTTTATTTATAGCTTACGATGCCTACAACGACTTCACTCTCCCTATTTGACATATGCATGGTCTAACGATACTCGAGTTGATTTATATCTTACAAGTTTTGTTAAAGAGATAGAGAATCATGCTAGGTTGTCAATCAAGCATTTCATCAAATATAACATGTGCATAAGTTGAATAACATAAAAAAAAAAATCATTCATATAAACTCATCATACATAGATCTAACCCATGGTTACTCCCCTAATCCCCCACTAACCCTAGCTAGAGGAATACTCACACATAATTATGGTAAACATGCAAAAGAGGATGTCAATTATCTTAGAAAGCATGAACATGATGATAATAAAGTAATTAACAAAAGAAGTAAGTAAATGATTAAGCAATGAGTAAAAGGATTATACCAACTTAAGATGAACAAAGGGATGGAAGAACAATAGAAGAAAGCTTTGATTAATGATGAGAACTTGTCAATTCCTCAATCCAAAACCCAAGAATTCTTCAATTACAAACTAGATCTAAAGTTTCTTGAATAACAAGGAAAGGATTAAAGTGTAATTAAAATAATCTAAGCTAAGATATGGATTCTAATGATCTTTGAATTACTCAATTACATAAGCTATTTATGCTAAGTACACTATTAGAGTAAACTAAAGGCTTAAGTGGCAATTAGGCTCCTTAAATTAGTCCAAGGAAGAGCTAGATCTAGTAGGACTCGTGAGATTCCTTGAAATGAACGAATGATGCAACCTGCTGGGGGACTCGTGCGAGTCATAGAGGACTCGCACGAGTTGGCTGTGGAATCTCACGATTCAGGGAGGACTCGCACGACTCTTCCACCAGTGCTTGCTCCTTGGCTTTGCTGCCCCAAAACTCATGGGGGCTCTCCATCATTTCCCGAATACTTCATATAACTACTACGACCTTTAGTCTTGGTCCCTCATTCTCGCTTGGTCGTTAAGTGCGATCAATTTAGCTCCCGAAATGCCCCATGAATCCAAGGTCGGCACTCTTCTCCTACCAAAAGCACCAAAACATCATAAAATAGCAAATAGGTAACTAAAGATAAGAAACAACCCTAATAGATACATAAAAGTGTGTGGAACGAGGTGAGTGGCATGTGACATGGCAAGTCTCGGGTTCTCTACAAGTGTAAAGGCCAAGGGTCGTCCCAAGCTCGACAAGGTGGCATAACAAAAATATTTGGGGAATGAAATGCTCAATTCCTTAAAAAAAAAGTGGATTTGATCGACATTCAAAACTTGACCTCATTCACTTTCACATTCAAAACATTAGATAGGGTTTGTCCCTCGCTAGCTAATGTCCTTTGCTTTCGCCAATCGCTTATTAGGCAACCAGTTAACCTCTATAGAATAGCTTTTTCGGGTTGAAAGTCACTCTGTCTTTGGGTGGTCGAATTCACAATAAAATGGGGGTCCAATTCAATGGATCCCTCACCAAAGCATATAGAAGTGGTATGCCTCCATCAAAACAATTCACTTTGAAATTTCACTTTACAAAACATTTGAGCTTTACTTTAAGACTTATCCACAACAAAAACTTTGAAAAGAGCATTGCAAACTTATTAATGAAAAGTATTGTTGGGATGCCAAATCACCACGTTAATCAAGGTCACCTTGACAAGTTTATCGGGTTATATCGCATCATAGGGTTGGACAAGGTGACTCACATGCAAACCCTTGACTAGGCCTTAGCTCATGAGACAAAAGATACTAGTATAATAAAATCTAGGGTGTCTCGTATGTTTTCTAGAAAACAAAGTCTCAAGGAGAAAAAGTATCTACAAGGGCCTTATATATACACTTATCAAGCTTCCCATTTAGGCATTTTCTCAAAGTTTTTCCTAAATGCAAGCGATATGCCATGATGCACCTATATATATATATATATATATATATATATATATAAGTCTAATGCACATGCTCTAACAACTACTATGGCAAGTAATCTAAATACAAACTCTTAACATCACATAGTAAACATGCCGCAATGCAAAAGTTCACCACATTGTCATTAACATAAAAGGAGTAGGGATAAGAGAATGAAACGATCATACCATGCGGCTCTTCATACATCCCTTAAGGATGTCTCGAATGTGGTGTAGTCCCTATGTGAGAAGAGTAACAAACAAAAGTATATACAAATCTAAAGCTATACACTACAAATTAAAGAACATGTTTTTGTTTTTTTTTGGAAAATTTTCAATTTTTAGGGGTTTTGTTTTTATGAAAATTGAAGAACATGTTTAGGTTTTTCAATTTTTGTAAATTTTTATGTATTTTGGGATTATACTCCCATCTCCACACTTATTCCGGACATTGTCCTCAATTTACAAAAGCGGGCAATGGAGAATACAAAATGCAAGTACATGAATGCATGCTTTAACTATGCAAATATATATCATAGATATGTACAAGTGATGCAAATTAAGCTAAACTATGCTAAGTGATGCATGCTTTCGATTGTTCGGGGAGCCATGACTCGGGTTGCCTATGAGCAAGTCTTCCCCAAACCGAATGAAACACTATTTTTAGTGCAAAAATAAGGGGTAGAATTGGCCATGATCCATGAATGCAATGCATGATTTTCATTTGTCATTTTGGATTCTTCATGGTGGGATCAAAAATATGTATAAACACTTCAATGGTACCGAGGTGCGAGTCTTTAACGTTGCTAGACTCGAAACTCATAGCCATGAAGGGTCCAAAATGACACTACATGAACTATGTTAAAACAAGTTATAAAATACAATTATCAAGATTTGAAAAAGAGTGAAAATGGAAGCGAAAGGAGGGGTAAGGGACTCACAAATATGAACAAGGGCAATGCTTTGGGAGTCATCACCATCCATGTGTGCCATCCTCCTTTTCTCATCTAATTTAACACTCGGTTACTCTTCGGTACTCTCGTCATCACTCCCTTCATCGGAGCTCGAGCTACCACTTTCTTCAACACTTTGATCACCACTTCCATCATCTTCCATGCCACCATCATCGAAACCTTTACCATTCTCCTCATCCTCAACGAGCTCGCCACTCCTTCGACTTGGAATCTCGACCCCCTCATCTTGGGAAGCATTAGGAAAGATTACCTTCTTGTCCACCCAATCCGGCGAAGGACAATTATAATCAATTAGTCATTGCCTAGCCATGTCTAGGAGGGGTGGATATTGGGCATAATAAGCATTGAATCGATCCTTGTAAGCTTCTCTATAGATATGTTTCAACAATTGGGTTGCATAATCATTTCCCTCAACGATGCTAGGGTGGTTGACGGTGAAATCTTGAAAAGCAAAGGGGCAAGGTAGAGTAATAAGTGTGGAGGAGCCTTCTTGTGGCTCTTGTTGATTGCTTAAAATAGAATTTGCTTGAGGAGAGATGGGAAGAAGATAGTGGTCCCGGCTAACATTTATATGACAAATTTTGCCTCCGAAAAATTGACGAGTTGTTCAATCTCCGGTGTGGTAGAATTCTGGCTACCTCAATTGCCCCATTGTTCCCCCTTCATGAACCACTAAAGCTTTGGATGCTAAGACCTTTTGCCGTTTGGACAAATTTTGAGACTTTGATGTGTTGGTGTTGCCTTTTGTTCTTGCCATTTCCGATACTCCTTGTAGTATGTATCAACAAGTGTTCAATTTGCCTTAAAKTTCACCCTTACTCCAAATTTYAATTCCAAGAACAATTAATTGGRGATTTTTCCAATTTCCTCAAACCCTAGTGACAAGGCTAAAGTCGTATCACCTATATCAAAATAAACCTAAATTATACTAACAAAATAGCTAGTGATAAGTCAGGGTCGAATCCACGAGGAGGCGGTGTATTCTATTTGCTAAGTCTAAATCTGTCTTAAAGGTAACAATTTCTTTGAGGTTGATTTGATTAACTAAACTAATTGCAATAAAATAAAGGATGAAATGAATAATATAAAAGAGTCTAGGGATCAGGTTCACTAGGTAGTCATTCAGGGGTAAGGTTTAATTCATTGACAAAGCAAACTATGTTGTTTAAGGTCATATGATCGGTTGACTCAAATATTCCCTTTAGATCTAGAATATTATTCGGTCGCTATAATTAAACTATCTCTATTCAATTGTTATAACCTAAACTAGTTTTAACCCAGTCGGTAAAAATCCTAGTTTGCACGACTAATTAATTAAGTCTGATCAGTAATCAACTAATTAGATTCAGGACAATCAATTGAATAACAACAAGAAGCAATAACCCCTTCTAACAACCTAAATTCCCATTTACCCTAGATTAACAATTTAGCTACTCATATTAATAACAATAACAACAATAGGATAAATCAAAGACATAATTAAAGACATGACCATATGAATAAAAAGATTAGAGAAAGATTAATGAATACCGTAAAGAAAGGCTTAAAGAACGATTGTAGATCCAAGCAATAATTAAAATAAAGTAGCTAAACTAACCTAAGAGTTTTTAAGGTGAATATTTTAAAGTAACCTAAAACTAACGTAATAAAAGCTTAATATACAATAGCCTACGAGTTTTTGTATTTATAGTATAAGATATGTCAATTAAGGAAAGTTCTCGTAAGACACGGAATTGGGCGAATACTCGATTGAGTAT
This sequence comes from Silene noctiflora, assembly GCA_009801015.1. Classification (NCBI taxonomy): domain Eukaryota; kingdom Viridiplantae; phylum Streptophyta; class Magnoliopsida; order Caryophyllales; family Caryophyllaceae; genus Silene; species Silene noctiflora. Next base: position 16,916 of record VHZZ01000829.1, read on the forward strand.
TCAGTTCTCAGCATCCCCAGCTCTCGACATTTGATTTCTTCTTAATTGCCTGCAGATACTCGATCGAGTGGTGGTGAACTTGATCGAGTACTCACTATTCTCATCACTTCTTCGTGTTATCTTCTCTTCTATTCCTCTAGATTTGCGTGCCATGCTTCGTGTGTTCCTCTATGCCATTCCGCGGTGCTACACTTCATTCTTTTGCTCCACAAATGCATCTTTCCTATATTAAACACCAAATAGCGACATTAACAACACTATAATATAAATGGCATATAAAAGACAAATTCTACCACAAAATCTATACAAAAAGCGATTAAGGGGAGGCAAAAATGTATACATAAACATGACTCATCACCTAGAAATTATTGGTTTAATTTGGTTGTTTTTGATGATTAGAAGGGTGAAATGTTGATAAAGAAGTTGTTTCATCTTGCTAAAAACAAGATTGTGATGAATTTTGATGAATTTGAGTGAGTATTTGATGAGTTTGAAGTTGGGGTTTGTTAGAAATTGTGTTTGATGTTGAATGTGTGTTTGTAGAAATGAATAAGGAAGGAAGGAAGAGGGAGTAATAGTCGTGCAAATCAAAGGGACTCTATAACTCCCCGATTATTCGGCCAAGATAATCGAAGCATTACCATCTCGGTTACCCGAGGTAGTGTTTCAAAACTTCAATTAAAAGAACAATTTATTAGTAATATAAGTTTAATGATTACAATTAACAAAATAATAAATACAACTCATCCACTATAACCTCTATCTCATCTCCACTACTCGACTCCAATATCGTGGCGCGGCCTCAAATCCCGCATGCAACATTAACCTGAAATCAACCTGCTCCCCATGTGATTGGAAATATCAAATGGATCGACACAGGCTACCCCGGAAATAGGTCACAATTCACAGAAGCCATAAACGGTTAGTTTCGATAATATATACTATAAGACACAACAATAACCCGCGGTTATGAAATATGACAACTCGATGCATGAGACAACACTATCAATTCCACCACACCGGTACCGGGACACAACCAGCCGTACCCACAACTCGGTGACGACACCGCAACACCATCCACCAAAACCGCCGGACCGCAGCCCGTAAGAAGGTACTCCGGACACACCGGTGGTACCGGGCCCGAGAGAGACTCGGATCCCCAGCCAGACGACGTGACTCAACCTCACATGTCCCTCCATAACTCAAGCCATTAATGTGCACATCCCTCTTGGATTGGGAAGCTCCAAGAAGCGACCCAAGCAGAAGACGATCTCCCAACCGTCTCCCATCTCCAATACAATCATCACATCACCACCACCAACCTCCAATAAGAACATGAATCATAAGAATGCAATTATAATACAAAACTGATTACGATCCCCTTATCCGACACATTACCAACAACCATGAGTCAACCATGTACTCAATAGTCAATTTCTCAAGTCAACACAACCAATGTCATATTATATACCATTCCGAATCATACACAACTCCACATCAACCACAATTACCATATTAATGCAAGACTACTCATTTTACGAAATTAAATGATAAATGCACACGAAACCTATCTATAATACCGAACTTGAATAGGATTAACCTACATTTTTGCATTCTTCAACAAGCTACACAAATTCAATCGATTGCGTCTCATAAAACCGTCTCATCCTACAATAATCATATAATAACTATCACAAATCATCCTACACTATAATACAATACAAAACTCCTTATTACCACCCAAAATTACCCACATACTAAAAACAAAAACTAATTAAACAACCTAACTGAAAACCCCCAAAATCAAGTGTTCATAAGGCTAGAAAAGGGTAGATCTTACTTACATAGGTGGAAGGAAGGATAGGTAGGTGAGTAATCCTTTAAAGCAAGCTTGAATCCTATAGAATGTGTTTGAGATGATTTTAGAGGGAAGTAAGAGTTTAGAGAGAAAGGGAGAAGATGAAAATGAATTAGGGTTAAGGGGACGAAATGGCTAATTATCGCGTATTTACAGTGTCACTCGGTTGAGTGAGCGGTTCACTCGGCCGAGTGCCACCTACTCGGTCGAGTGAACAACTCACTCGGCCGAGTCAACCCTACTCGGTCAAGTAGACAGCCTACTCGGCCGCGTACACCCTACTCGGTCCCTCACTAGCTCACTCGGTCCATTTCCAATCCTCACTAGGTCTAGTCTAAGCTCAAATTGGTTTAATATAAGGTCAAATCTTACTCTCGCACGGCTCTCATGCCTCCCAAGGCTTCTCGTACGGGTCCCAAAATATCCGGGTATTACAATCTTCTCTCCTTAAAATGAACTTCGTCCTTGAATTTCGCCTCTAACTCTCATTCTCAAAACATTCATTGTCCTCGCCCCTCACTCTTGTGTAGTCATATCCGTTCTCATTTCTCTTATATATTTTTACCTCACGCCTTTAACTATTACATGCCCTTACTCTCCCTTATCTATCGTGCAAAGTCTCTCTTTAAACTCCTAATTGTTACATTCACTCCCCCTAATTAGAATTTCGCCCCGAAGTTCACCACTCAACCTGTCTGACACACTTCCTCTAAAGGGCCAAAAATGTTAAATTTCCGGTCTCTTATGTTCCCTTGGCTACACTGTGTCACTCTCTTATATGGTTCTATTAATCACACATTTCGTTACGCAATTTATGCCGCTATAATCGCGAGCCTTACGAGATTATCCACTTATATATTAGTGCTAAATAACTTCTACATGCATACATTCATCATGCCAAATATTGATTATATTTTTTACGCTATGCACATATCATATTGAATCCGCTATATGAGTTCACAAGTGTTCAAATTTGACGTTACTTGTACCACCTTTCCACTTATCACCATTACTATTCTCGTTCATGCATTCAACATTTCTAACATGGTATACAATGACACTCATCAAACAAGCAAATGAGCGAAATCAAACGTAAACAATTCATTGAGGTTTACCATATTAAATCTTTTGGGTCGGTCAACTATTAGGAACTCGATATGTCCGCAAAACAAGGTCAAAACATAGGGTTTTGGTCAAAATTCCACAAAGCAAGTCAAAACTAGGCTACTCGGTCGAGTACTCAGGTCACTCGATCGAGTGGGATCCACTCGGTCGAGTAGGTAATCCACTCGGTCGACTGGGCACTTGGTGTAACTTTTACATAGCTACAGGTCAAGTCACTCGGCCGAGTAGAAGCTTTCACCTGGTCGAGTAGAGTCCCACTTGGTCGAGTGGATGGGGCACTCGACTGAGTGAAACGAGCAGTAAGGATATTGGTCGAGTATTGGTCTCCAAACTTTCCTATTGCTACCAAAACACATAAATAAGTCTCCAATGGTGCTTACCACACCATCAAACAAAGTAGGTCGATAATGGTTGGCCTTATGGCCGGGTTACAAACAACAAATGAAAATGTTCAAGTGTCACACCGACACAAATGTCATTATAATTTGGGCCAAATCACGATACAACTAAGAAGACGAGGTCTTTCTATTCTTTGCGAGGATCTTCATCAACTGCTTCTAATCCTTTTTCTCCTTTGCCGCTTTTCCTTTTACCTAGAGTGATCACCCTCCTCTTCTATTTCCCCTACATCCTCCCTCCTACTTCCCTCCGAGTAGGTCCTCGAGCTCTCCCTCATCACAATATCATGACCAAATAGGACATTCCTACTACCTCCTTGACCATAGACACCCTCTTGAAGGTTATCATCGTGCCGCTCAAAGACATCACCAACAAAGCCGCTATCTCCAAAACCTCCCCGTCCTTGATCCGCGGCCTCCGTTGCCGCCTCGGAAGGTCCTTCCCAAAAACCACCTACTTGGGAGTGTTGGATTTATGTCCAAAGTCCAATTAAGGAAACACGGTTTATATTCTATGTAACCGTAACGTTTTGCTAGAAGCCTCTTACGAACCGAATCTTAAATGAGTTTAAGGATTCTTGTAGAATTAAACGGGCCCATTGTGTCACACACAAGATGAATATGGTGTTTCTTATTTATATGGAAATAGGGCTCTAATTATATTAGGCCCAGCTGCGATTAAGGTAAAGGTTTGATTAGGAAACTGAGTTATTACTCCCTATATATAGAGATATATGGGAGTCAGTTTTTATTATCCTATTCTCTCTGTGAGTTTTAATAAACCCTACCGTTTGTAGTGGCATACAAATCGCATCTCCTATTCATACGTGTGGATACTAGTGGAGGCACTACAATTGGAGTGCTATTTGGGTTATTCAGATCTGGTTCTTATTTTTCTTATATTGCTGGATTTATTGCTCACGGATTTATTCTGCTGCGAGATAATTCGATTGCCCTCTTTATTTATGTTTAATTCTGATTTCTAACATGCATATGGTCCTGGAGTTTTGTCTATTATAATCGTTTTAAGTACCGACAAAATCCTTCAGTGGTATCAGCGCTTGTATGCGATTTTAAAATCGAATTAAGTAGATATGGTTATGTTTACTTGATGAAACACAAGTCTGAATCCTTTGAAAAATTCAAAGAATTTCAGAATGAGGTGCAGAATCAGCGTGGCAAGACAATTAAAGCCTTACGATCTGATCGCAGAGTTGAATACTTGAGTCAAGAGTTTGGTGATCATCTTAGAAGTTATGGAATCGTTTCACAACTAACTCCACCAGGAACACCACAATGGAATGGTGTGTCTGAGAGGAGGAATCAAACCTTACTCGATATGGTTCGATCTATGATGAGTCATCCTAGTATTCCAATTTCATTTTGGGGTTATGCACTTGAAACTTCTGCGTTCACACTTAACAGGTGTCCATCAAAGTCGGTAGAAAAGACACCATATGAGATANTTTCATTTTGGGGTTATGCACTTGAAACTTCTGCGTTCACACTTAACAGGTGTCCATCAAAGTCGGTAGAAAAGACACCATATGAGATATGGACTAGAAATATTCCTAAGATGTCTTTCCTAAAGATTTGGGATTGCGAGGTTTTTGTAAGGAAGTTAATTCCCGAGAAACTTGGCACCAAATCCGACAAATGCTTCTTTGTAGGGTATCCTAAGGAGACTAAAGGATACTATTTCTACAACCCATCTGAGGGCAAAGTGTTTGTAGCTCGGTATGGTGTCTTTTTGGAAAAAGAATTTCTTTACAAAGGAGCTAGTGGGAGTAGAATTGATCTCGAAGAAATTCGAGAGACACAGGAAATTTCTCCACCTAATAAGGAGGAACAACGTTTAGATTTACAAAGAGTTGTAGTTTCTACTCCTGTGGAACCCACGCTCCGTAGTTCTAAGAGATATAATTTTGGTAAAGATCCCGTGGGATATGGGTTCTTAGTGAATGAGCATCGTGATCTACTTTTGGTAGAGAATGATGAGCCACGGTCATATAAAGAAGCAATGATGGGCTCTGACTCCGAAAATGGCTTGAGGCCATGAAATCCGAAATGGAATCCATGTACCATAACCAAGTATGGGCTTTGGTAAATCCACCCGATGGTGTTAAAACCATTGAGTATAAATGGGTCTTCAAAAAGAAGATTGACATGGATGGAAATGTGGATATATAAGGCACGACTGGTAGCTAAAGGTTTCAATCAAATTCATGGTATTGATTATGATAAAACCTATTCTCAAGTAGCGATGCTTAAATCCATTCGGATTCTCCTAGCAATTGCTGTATTTCATGATTATGAAATTTGGCAAATGGATGTAAAAACAGCTTTCCTTAATGGAAATCTTCAAGAGGATGTGTACATGACACAACCTAAAGGTTTTACAACATATGCTGGGAAGATTTGCAAGCTTCAACGGTCCATTTATGGATTGAAGCAAACATCTCAGAGTTGGAATCTTCGTTTTAATCAGGCAATCAAAGAGTTTGGTTTCCTTAGAAATGAAGAAGAACCATGTGTGTACAAGAAGAATGGTGGGAGTGCAGTTTCATTTTTGGTTATTTATGTCAATGACATTCTCCTAATGGGAAATGACATTCAAATGCTACAGTCCATTAAATACTGGCTTGGAAGTTGTTTTTCCATGAAGGACATGTGTGATGCAGCTTACATCTTGGGTATTGGGATCTATAGAGATAGACCTAATAGACTTATTGGTCTGAGTGAAAGCACTTATATAGATAAGGTGATTTGACGTTTCAATATGATTGATTCCAAGAAAGGTTTCTTGCCTATGTCTCATGGCATTACTCTTACCAAGACTCAGTGTCCTTCGACACCTAATGAGAATGAGCGCATGAGTAAGATTCCCTATGCTTCCGCCATATGCTCTATCATGTATGTCGTGTTATGCACTCGTCCTGGTGTAGCTTGTGCATTGAGTATGATGAGTAGATACCAAAATAATCCCGGTGAAGGTCATTGGACACCTGCAAAGAATATCCTAAAGTATCTGAAAAGAACCAAGGATATGTTATTAGTATTTGGTGGGTATGAGGATCTCGTTACAAGTGGTTACACCGATGCTAATTTTTAGAATGATAGAGATGATTATCGATGTCAATCTGGATATGTATTCTTTCTAAATGGTGGGGCTGTTAGCTGGAATAAATCCAAACAAGATACTGTGGCTGATTCTACAACAACGGCTGAGTATATCGCTGCTTCAGAAGCAACAAAGGAAGCTGTTTGGATTCGGAAATTTGTTTGTGAACTTGGAGTGATTCCTAGAATTTCTAGCCCCGTAGATGTTTATTGTGATAATAATGGTGCTATTGCACAAGCTAAGGAACCGAGATCATATAAAAAATCCAAACACATAAAGAGAAGATATCACCTTATCAGAGAGATCATTGATAAAGGTAATGTTAAGATATGCAGAGTACCGACTGATACAAATGTTGCAGATCCCTTAACAAAGTCTCTCCCGCAGTCTAAGCATGAGAGTCATAAAGCTGCCATTGGTCTAAGATGTATTAACGAGTGGTCTTAGTCCTATTATAAGATCTTTGTTTTAGTGGGAGTTTATTTGACATGTTTAATTGGTTATATGTAACATTTACTTCATTTATTCAATAAATTTATGACTTGATTTTATTCATTTTATTATTTAATTGAATGTTTGTTCCAAAATAGTCTATATTGATGAAATAGATCACTAAGTACGTGACTTGGTTTTGGAACTCTATTTGGATGATGTTTTCTATTATAGTCTCTAATCAGGGCATTAAATTGGAACACTTGAATGCCTAATATGATTAGTATATGAGCTGGTTGATGGCTAAGTTCCTTAAGTCATGATGTTGGGATATCAAACCAGGCATATGGGTACATGTTAGAGAACATGTATTACACAGACCCGTTAAGAACTTTACTAAGGATTCACTTAGTGTCAGTGAAGTTTCTTATCACTAGTTAGTAGTGAATATACAGTTTTTAGACCTGAGTTTTTCACTATTCTGTACATGCTAAGTAGTTGGTTTTGACATTATCAAACGTCATCCGTGACTGGGGACTATAACGACAATGCTTGGACTTATTATGGATAATGTGATAGGACGTGGTTAAACAACATGGGATTTGTTCCTTCATTACTGAAGGAAGTTTATTGTTTCTAGCCTCTCGAAGAGTGTGAATTTTAAAATGCATGGCCGCACTCAGACGAGATGATTGTCAGTCGTCTGCATAACAATTCAACTAAGAGATTCGGGAAAAATGATTAGGACATATAAGGTTGACACTTTTCTTGCCTTAGTATTGATTGGAACAATAGAAGCAAAGAGACAATTTAAATTGGACACAGTACAAGTGGGAGACTGTTGGATTTATGTCCAGAGTCCAATTAAGAAAACCCGGTTTATATTTTATGTAATCGTAACGTTTTGCTAGAAGCCGCTTACGGACCGAATCTTAAATGAGTTTTAGGATTCGTGTAGAATTAAACGGGCCCATTGGGTCACACACAAGATGAATATGGTGTTTCTTATTTATATGGAAATAGGGCTATAATTAGATTAGGACCAGCTGCGATTAAGGTAAGGGTTTGATTAGGAAACTGAGTTATTACTCCCTATATATAGAGATATATCGGAGTTAGTTTTTATTATCCTATTCTCTCTGTGAGTTTTAATAAACCCTACCATTTGTACTAGCATACAAATCGCATCTCTTATTCATACGTGCGGATACTAGTGGAGGCACTACAATTGGAGTGCTCTTTGGGTTATTCAGATTTGGTTCTTATTTTTCTTTTATTGTTGGATTTTATTGCTCACGGGTTTATTCCACTGTGAGGTAATTCGATTGCCCTCTTTATTTATGTTTAATTCTGATTTCTAACATGCATATGGTCTTGGAGTTTTGTCTATTATAATCGTTTTAAGTACCGACAAAATCCTTCAGGGAGGTGGTGGGAAACTGAGTCCCTGCGTTACCCATCCACGGGTCGCTCAGGTGGCCCTCATTAAACCGGATGGTGGTGCCCCAATCCGAAGGTTGAATACCATAAGTCTTAAATACGCCCTACTCATTTCCCATATCGGTCCAAAAGCTAGGGCAGTAGGCGGGTCGCACCCCTTGGTTGTAAGCCGCCTCGGTCATGTCTCTCAAAACCAAGTCGGTGTTGACCCGGTGAATAAGGTAGGCTATTGGATCATAATGGGGCTCAGGTTGGGCATATCCCCCGGTATAGGCAAAGTCTCCAAAATAAGGTGGGCGCATGATAGGTGGGGATATCGGCGCGGGTATGGGTGGGGCTCTAGGAATAGACATAGGCTGGTAGGATGATGTGGAAGCTCGTCTAACCGAAAGAGGGGGTGGAGAAGGGCGGGGTGGAGAGGTATCTTGCTCCATGGTCTCATCGTCAACATCAAAGGTGATGGCATCGGGGATAGCATAGCGGCGGGGTGGAGGGCGGGGTGGTCTCACACTCTCTAGGGGTATGGTCGGGAGTAGGTCTTGCTCGGCGCGGAGGGTTATGTGCCATTGTCCATCGACTCTCCAAAATTAAGTACCAGCGTCTCTTCCCTTTGACAACCATGACTTTGATTCCATCCAAGCAAGGTCGAAGTACACCACTCCTGTAGACATAGGTCCATCTATTTCCCCTGGCTCATACTCCGACAAACTCTTAACCAACCGAGTCACTAAGGCCCCACAATCTTAGGAACACTTGTCCGACTCAATCATCCGCACAAAGGCTCCACAAATTAAGGACAGGACATTAAAGAGAAAGGATGTCTCATAGCTGGGGCTGAGGTAAGAGCTTAGGATTATGACTTCCATAGAGTTAAGTTTACTCGGGTCTCTCCTCCCATATAGAAGGTTGGTCAAGGAACGGAGGAAAATTTTGAGCACCAGATGCTCCACATCACTCACTTTCATGCTACTAACCCCTTTCTTTACCGTGCTAGTAAGGAGGGAAAAGTATTTCCCGGTCTTCATGTCTTTCCCCACTCGGTCACGATTACCGGGGTCCCTCATAGCCACTCCCAATCGGTCGGCGAAGTAATTTAGGGATAGGTTGTAGAAAGTGTTTTTGAGCCTAAAGCTTATGGTCTCGGCATACTCATCCCAACTAAAACCACTCAAAAACTCAAGAGTGAGGTTATGGTAACTCACCTCCTCAAGATTATACAAAGCCTCCATCCCAAGAGTCGAAAAGATGTTATGTATCTCCTCCTCAAGGCCCAACGCCTTCAAAGTGTCCACTGACACACACTTAGTCGGTGCCATCCTCTTAGCGGTCAAGTCGAGAATGTTGTCGCGTTGTTTATCATCTACAAACTCAATTCCCGGGTAGTCCGGGAGGGTGATGGCGGGTGGGTCTACCGGTTGCTCCGGTGATGGTTGTTGGGCATTCCTCCTACGACCGGTCCGGGTGCTCTTTGGTGCCATACTACAAAAGAAGCAAATACAACAAGATATGGAACGGAAGATATGAGAATTAGATCGCTCAGAATGACAAGAGACCTTTCCAAGTTGACAAAAATTATAGAGGAAAGGAATATAGCTTGGGTTGGAAATTTCATTTACTCGGAAATAATGATGCCATTTGATGAAAATGATGTTCTCTAGTCATTTAATTCCCTCTAGGTAAACTTTTCATTTCACGAAAATGAGCATAATATTTATAGTCGTATGGTAAACTTCCAATTTGACAAAAATGGCGAAACTTTAAGACATCCATCATGATTAATTAATTTAGTCAAATGGAAATTTTAGCATGAAATAGACATGAAAATGAAAGTAAGATTTTTGATGGATTAATCACCAACATCCAATTGCTCTACACTTTTAAAGCTTAAGTTGGGAAGAAAATTAATACATGTTACTACGATCATGTCTTGGTTGTTAAACATGGTCAAAAAAACACTTAACTTGGAGCAAATAAGAAATCCGGGTAGTTACAATACAAATTTCTCAAAGCAAATATGAACGAAATTCTTGTAAAAAATTTGTAGGCATTTGACATCATGTTTAAGATGAAATTGGATAAGTAAAGTGTATTAAAAGCTCAAAGTCAAACTTTAATGCGATATTAAGTGAAATTTCCGAATGTAAGTCAAGTTTCAAAATAATTTTTTCTTCTTTAAACATAGTTTAGTATCATCTTTGGTAGTGTTAAGATGTCATTATATGTAGCAATCAAGTGTATTAAAGCAAAGGATTGAAATTGGGCTCTTCAAATCATTATTATGTNATCATCTTTGGTAGTGTTAAGATGTCATTATATGTAGCAATCAAGTGTATTAAAGCAAAGGATTGAAATTGGGCTCTTCAAATCATTATTATGTACAAAAATAATTGACCCATCTTGAGACAAATTTTCATCTTAAACTTTAATTCATAACATTCATCAAAATAATTGATAAACCATACTATTAAACTATATTTGGACCAAAAAAATCGAAATTTCGCCATGAACTATAGGTAATTTGAGATTCCAAAAATCAAATTACATGATGGAAATGTTGTTTTTAAGGAAATTCATAACTTTACTAGTAAATACGGTGGTCCTTAGCATATCCAACTCAAGTTTTAAGCATAAAAATCAAAATTTGCGCATGGTTCCCCTTAAAATTTTAAAATTTAAGACGGTCTTAAGACAAAATTTTCTCACAAATAAGGCAAGATCTACAACTAACAACAAGGTTAAGCCATTGTTGGTCAACTATATTC
>VHZZ01000832.1:3651-15745 GCA_009801015.1 Silene noctiflora
TGTTTGGACCGTGTAAATGAGGGGATAAGGGATTAATTGTGTTTTGCTTATTTAATTAAAGGGGGCACAATTATACCCTTCTAATCATAGGGTTGCATGCTTGCCTCTTAAGAAGAGCAAATAGAAAAAAGGATTGGGCATCCTACCCTAGGCAACAAAAAACCGGCCACCCCCTTTGATTAGATGAGAATTTTTCTCTTCATATTCATTTTATTCATTATTAACCTAATTAAATAATTTGATTATTGAAAAATCTCTCTAAAATTGTCAAGAACAATTAGAAAGAAAATTCTCACTAAACCTAATATTATTCCAGCATTACTATAAGTAGTAAATAATAATATTAGATATTATTTTAAGGGCACATTTACTAATTTCTAGTAACAAAATTAGTACATGTATTAAGAGTATTTACCTTGGTACAAATCCTTGAGGAGTAGATCTTATTATTAGATCTAAGGGTATTTCTTGGAGTACTCGGGTTTTCTTAAGAAGACTAATTTGGAAGGTGTCCAAATTAGTATATCCATTCGGCATTCGTTGTAAGTAGATCGGTTTTCTTCTTACTTCACATTTTATTGTTATCATGCATAAGATCTCTTAAGTTTATGTCTAAACTGAATTTATAAAGTTATTAGATATGTCTAATAAGAGGTATATGAACCTTTCAGCATTAGCATCGAAAATTTCGTAGCATCTCTATGGAATTCTACCCCTATATACTACATTCTTTTGTTGTACCTAGTGTATTTTTGATAGGGTGCGACACCTAGTCATATACCTATCATGTTACTATTCCAGCCAACATATCATGTAATCGTCATGTTAACACATTCTCATCCTCATTTCATCATGCATATATCCAGCATATATCATTCACAAGGACACAAGTATAGATAACTTAGTACATATCGTCCCTTGACACTCCCGTGACCAGCTCAAAGTTGTAAAGGCAAATGTGCGGTTTCGGGACGTCTCCCTAACCTTTGCGGTAGCACTAAACAACTTCTACCCGGATTCATTTTAATTAGACACCCTATGTTCATTTTGTTTATTGGTTTTAGGTTCCAAAATCGTTGCTCTGATACCACTTTGTAACATCCCCATATTCCGAGGCACCTTACCAAGGGCTACCTCTGCATACAAGGATGCTACCATCTCGATTTCCCGAGGCAGTGAACATCATAGAAACAATAAAGAAACATTATTATTATAATTCTAGTTTAACGAATACAAAATTCTTCTCCATAAAATGGAATACAAAGCCAAAACTGAAATAAAAGTATAACTAATATCGTCTGCGGAAGCTAATTTATATCATGTGACTCCACCCCGCTAACCCCACCGCGTAGTCAGTAACCATCATCGTCATTATATGCTAAACTAACTGCTCACCATCCCCGAATGGATCACCACAGTTTTCAAAATATTAAACGGGGTCAGTCAGCTAAACAACTATATACGATATAATGCAAACAATAAGTAAAGTATCACAACATAGCCCCACCAACACCAATCATCACCACACCACACCACATCAAAAGTAACCGACTACACACCGAAGTATGTAGCCCTGCCAGTGGAAGACCGCAGCCAACCACCTAAACCACCCACAATACCCAAGTCCCTTAATGTGCACACCCCCCCCCCCCCTACGCTGAGAGAATGCAGAAGGCGAACAATAGGGGTGAGACCACCTCTCACAATGGCTCACAAACAACATCACAATACCAATCACAACCAACTCCAACCACTATACCTTCTCCGCCATCACAATCATATCAGAAACATGGAATCACATCATACAGTACAATCGTCATATTAATATGCTTATAATTCATCAGACAACTGAGTAGGAAAACCTACCTTATCAGCAAATCAGGAATAATCAAATGGTCAAAAATCCTCTTCTACGAATTCTCCTCCAATAACGAATTAAATGCTTTCAATAAGACAAAATCCCCTCAATAATCCCCCAAATCAGAAATTAGGGTTCAAACAACACATTAATGACTCGATCAGAGACTTACCCTTGTGAATACGATCTTAAGACGCGTAGAAACCCCAACAAATGCTTAGATTTACACCGCGGAAGTGAAGAATAGAAGGAGAAGCATTAACGGAGTTTAGGTTTTTGTTTTGAAAGCGAAATAATGAATTACTGCTTCCCGTTCTAATATTTATACTTTCCGCGAAAAATCCGATACGAGCCGGACACTCGGTCTAGTACGCGACACTCGACCGAGTGTAGGCCACTCGACCGAGTGCGTCGCACTCGTCCGAGTTCCCCCACTCCCAGAACACTATCAAAAGGACACAACTGGGCACTCGGTCAAGTACCCTGTATTCTACCGAGTGTCCCTATACTAAAAATACCGAGTATTACAGGATCAAGGTTGGATTCTCCTGTCAATACCTTAAGATGCCACCATGGAACGATCCATCTTATGAGAGGCTCACCTTCATTCTTCAGTTTGTTTTCCCAATAATTTCAAACTCGGGTGAAATCTACCATGTATAGCCTCGTCCTCATCGAAATGGACCTTGAACGATAGCCATACACATCGGCTGGGGGCTCAATCAATCTAAGTCTCTCCATATACCAGATCTTTCAAGACAAAATTAGGAGATGAATTAAAAAAAAAAAAAGACAAAAAAACGAGCGAAAAAAAAAAGAAACGAAAAAAAACTGAGAGAAAGAGGAACGAAAACAAGAGGAAGAAGAAAAGAAGAAAAATTACCTGAAGTATTATGGGACTTCCCAAATACGGCATCTTGCGATCAGCCTTTCTATTATCTAGACCAAGCATTGTCTCTCCCAATGATAGCCAAGCTGGGCTCCTACGGAGCTCCATTTGCTCCATAATACTCAAGAAATGAGGGTCTCTCCACATTTCCGCATCAATTAAATGGATAAGGCAAAATCTAAATGCTCGGTGCCTCGCCACATATGAGATGGTAGGATCCTCCCTATTTATGAAACGGTCTACTAGATCGAACATTCTTACGCCCTTTAAAGTAACAAGACGTTCTACTTCAGCTTTAGTTAACCATAGAAGGTCCCTAAATTTATTCTTATACCCTTGGGAGCTAGGAGGCAATATAGACAAACGTTCAACATCCCACCCACCAACTGCTGCAAATTCTTCAGGAAAAGGACATACTTCTCCTCCCGAAAATGCAAAAACGTGAAGGTCTCTATATATATACTATTCGGGCTTTCCTAAATTCTACTCAGGAATATACAGGACTAAGAGCGAACGCAGCAACAGCTGCGCCTTCAGGAAGGGTTGCAGCTCTTACTGCGCCTCTTCCGCGAGCCTACTTCCCACCGTTTTCTGCGGAGGGGTTTCCTAATCTAGTTTTAGTTATTCTTTCCTATTCTTATAGGATTTTGAAGACCTTTTTCCGTAAAATTGACTTTCCTTATCGTAATCGGAGTTTATTTTCCAATCGGGTTCGTATTTTGAGGCAGCCGCTCCCGACACATACTTAATCATTTCATTTTTGTTTTCTTTTTAGGGAGAAGCACTCCTCCACCGTCATTACCCTTTTAAGTTTTGACATTTTACATGTCATTCCGCTTCAGTCATTTCAAACTAACATTTTCAAACTTATTTATTTTCATTTTTCTTTTGTTTAGGAGGAAGCACTCCTGTCATTTAGTCATGCATCACGTCACTGTCCACTCATTCTGGGCACTTGTTTTTCCTTTTTCCTTTCGATTCGACAGAAGTTCACATTTTAAGCCATGTAACTTGTAATTACGTGTTTATACTTGTTTTTAGTTGCTTTTTATGCATAAATTTCAATAGCATGACGACGTAAGTGGTCACTATGCCAAACTTGTTTCCAAGCTAACCTGCAGGTACAAGTTTTACATCTACATCCAACAGCAGCAAAGGCACGCATGCCCCTATGTATACATACCAAAATGTACAAAAACATCTATAAGGCTCGAGCTCATGCCCGAGAACAAAGTAAAGTAAAAAAAACAGTACAAAGACTAGGTCACGACAGTACTCCTCAGCCCGACGCCTCCTAAGGTCATCGACCATCGCCTCCAAAATAGCGACGTCAGCGTCATGGACTGCTAGCTCTCTCTCCAAGCGGGATGCCTCCTCACGTGACCGCTCCAATTCGAGCTCAAGCTCACGCTCCCGCTGCAAAACAAAAGAGATAATGATTGTCAAAATGCAAAGAAAGCTTCTAAAGAAATTTAAATTTCTAAATAAAATAAGGAAAATAAGGAAAGGTTCCGACCTCTCCTCCAGAACGACCCTCGAGTGCCTCGATAGCTATCGCTCGTAGCCGGTTGGCCATCTGCCACAACTCCGCGTGCCTCAATGGGGCCACCTGCATTTTCAAATCAAGTCAAGTCTCATTTCATGTTCCTACATCCTACATAGAAAAGATAAAAGGAGAAGTTTAAAATTGAAAGCTCACCCTCCTCACGACGTGCTGCCACTCGTCGAGACCAACCTCGATCACCACCTCAGGGAAGGATGGGACCTCCATGAACACCGTCACGCCAGTCGGCCCCACGTACTCCAAGGTGTCGGGAAAGGCTGGGGGCTCAGCACCAGCAGTGTCAATGTCCTGTCAAACACAATAATGTCAAGCACTATTTTCCTTTCAAAAAGTAAATCAAATTCTAAATGAGCAGAAAGAATACTCACCACATCGGCCAGTGTGCCAACCTCCTCAAGAAAAACTCCGAGTACTCAAGCTCGGGAAGAAGGGGGTGTCATCAGCAGCTCCGGCAAGGTCGGCAGTCCTCTCCGCCTTGGTAGACTCCATAAACATCGTCTGTGGTGGATCGACGGGGACAGTGAAAGTGTCACGGAGACACTGCCTAGCCAGACGCACTCGAGTACGAAATAGGCCCCATGAGCGTCACGAAAAGGAGTCTACTCAAGCTCCTAGGCCTATGTACCTCGGCCACAAAGGTTGGTGCCCCAGTGTAGTCCTCCCAAGGTCTCAGCACCCACTGAAGTCATGTTTCAAGAGTTAGGCAACCAAAATCGAAATAATAATAAAAATGGGCAACAAACGAAGACTAGAAAGAATGCTTACGCTGTCAAGCTGCAAAGCATTGACACCCCTCCTGCAGGTGTCGTTAGAAGAACGCTGGTTGTTCTGTCTACAGATGATCCAGTCCCTCACGGCAGGGTGCTCCCTGGGCAAGTCAGCCGCCCCCATGGGCGCGAAGCCAGGAAAATACGAGTAGATCCAGGCCTAAATAAAGGAAAGGAAGATTTTAATGATCTTTCCTTTGCCAAGTCACTTGTTTACATGTTAAGTTTACATATTAATTAATCTTTTACTTATCTACGATGATCCTTCATTCACCAGAAATTTTGAATAAATAATCATTTATTTATTAATTAATCATTTACTTATCTACATTCGTCAAAGCAAGTGAATAATCATTTATTTACATATCATTTATTCTTTCCATATCAGCTATGCATCTTTGTTCGGTCATATTCTTGTTCATATAAGGAAATTTGCTAAATGCGGGAAAGGAAAGGGGAGATGAGCACTTATATTTCATTTCTATTCCTATAAATGAAGAAATAAAGGATAAAAGAAAGTTTCATACCTCCAAAACAAGTCTTGGACCAATGGTAGCAGGCGACGTCCCTCTCTCCAACAACTCAGGACACACCATGGCCCTCATATAGTGAGTCAGGACCGCAAAGGTAGGGGTAACCCAGTCCAGACGACCTAGGCCACCCAAATTAGCAAGAAAAGGAAGAAGCTTTGTTGACAGCCTCTCCCCCTTGTATCCGAAGTAAATCGAAGACAAGAACCACCAAAGCCACAAGCGAGCTCGCTGCTCAGCCGTACACGGCGAATGAGACACCAAACTCCTTCCCTCAGTTAGTTGTACTCTAGTTGCAGTCCTCCCGTCAAAGTAGTCCGTGACGTAAGAACTGGGAACCAGGCCGGGTATCCTAGCCGCGGCCTTGGGCAAAGATTAGCCCACCAATCTCCTGGCCTTAACCGAGTCAGCCCTCATGGCCGTCTCGGGACACACTATCGGCTCATCTCCGAACGGCAAGTCGGAGATCATGGCGAAGTCCTCCAAATTGACCCCGATCTCACTGAACAACATATGAAAGGTCGAGGTCGTGTCCCAGAAACGATCCAGGAACGCCCGGATCAAACACATGTTGGCACGGATATTCCTAGCCCGGACCTCGCGCAAGGACCGTACTAAAGCTCCAAAGGCACCCCCATCAGGGATGCCTATCTCCTCCCCCGTCAACCTCTCGTAGGCCTCCATCATGGTCGTGTACCCCGAGAACGACCTCATGTTGCAAGCCTCCTGCTAATTCAAACGTATATATTTGTCAAATATTTCAAAGGAAAAGAAAACTAAAAGTTAGCAAATCGAAAATTTGAAAGCTTACCAGAATCTTCACCGCTCGGTACGACAAGTGGTTCTCCGCAGTCCAAATGAGATGTTGAGCATCCCATTTGTCAGCCCACTCAGGCGCCCGAGCAGGCTGACGACCACCTCTTTTAAGACTTGCCCTCCTGGGCAGCTCCTCCTCGTCCTCCTGGACGCCCGTGTGAGCCACGAGAGCTTTAGAAGGGTCATAGTCATGTCCATGAAGTCTCGACCAGACATCAAAGGCATATCCTCTGCAAAAATGAACACTTCAAGTCATTTCGAGCCATTTCAAGCCTTTTTCAAGCCTTTTTTTAAGCTACTTTCGAGTTATCTCGAGTTGTTTTCCTAAAAAAATGGACAAGTACGTTTATACTACGTTCCTACATGTCTTAAGCATGCCTAATGACGACGACGAGTCGAAAAGTCGACAGCATTTCGCTATAAATAGCCTAAACCAACACAAAAAGTGTCCTGGAGGAGCAGTCACAAACTGAAATTACGACATGATAGAAAGTTTATCCATGATCCAGGGGTTCTAAAACATCAAATTTCATCGTTTTCCAACTAGTTTAGGGTCATTTTCGAGCCAGTGAAGTGGTTTTAACCTAAAACTGTCACATTTTACTACCATGTCATCTATACTTGACGTGAATTTGAAGTGAACACATGGTTATTCTCCTAGCAAGGTCTACTACTCAATTCTAATGTCAATTTCAAGGAACAAATTCGTTTGAGGCAAAAGCCCCATTTTTTTCGACACATATGGTGCAAAACCCTAATTTCGAAACCTCAATTCAAGCTACAAATGAAATTAAAGCCAAAGACGGGATGCATACCTGGATTAGTCATGATTTAGGGGAGTTTTGATCAAATTTTGATGATGATTGATGAAGATCTCGAGTTATTTTGTGTTTTCTGAAAGCCAAATGACGAAATAGAATGAACTGTATCGCGCCTATTTCCAGTTTTAATCATACTTAGCTTGGACGAGCTCGGGAGAAAATATGGCACCTGCTGCGCCCTTTCCTAACATCGCAGCTCTTGCTGCGCCCTTTCCCCAACAAGTTTCTTGCTTTCAGGTCGTTACAAGTTCGTTACTTGTGGGTCCTACCGCTATCCACATTCTTGAAACATTTCTTTACGTGTTTTGAGGTATTTTTTGCAAATTATCTTCTACGGGTACATTTTCCCGTCAAAATTATCGTCTTCTTAATGGATTGCACACATTTCTTCCCCAGCAAGGGTACATTGTCATATACAACCCGTGTATTCTTCGACAAATGGAATTTTGCTTCCAACTAATGCAAGCTTATTCCCTTAGACAATCCTCAGAAAGCCTGTTTTATTATTTGTCCTCGGCATTTTTGCCAACGTTTCGCCGTCTATTTCATCAGCAGTTCCTACCAACGTTCTGCTGTGATTTTTCTTTCATCTGATGCAAGCATATTCAAATTTCAACCTATTTTGCCAAGTTTACTCTCACTAACGGTTTCATAAAAACCGTTCTTTTCATTTCTCAAACGGGTCCTACTGATCTCCTGCTGTATGCGTCCTGTTTTTTGCCACGGAGTTTCAGGTATGATTTCCTCTTATGCCTAACGAGCTTCCTTACATAGTCTATTGGACTTTAAACGACTCTCCCCGGAAGTCGACAGACTCAAAAATGTTTCCGACGACATGTCCCTGGTTCAGTCCCCTTGAACCGCCTCGCGTCGCCATAGTCTTCAGGTTATAATTTTCGATTGACCTGATGGCTATACTTTGAATTTCGCCTTGTCCAAGCCTCAGTCAAAGTGGGGGCTCTATAGATACCTCATTTCTGCACCCTTCACAAAACATCCAGTGATGATTGGACCACATGTTTAATATATGAAGCAATGATATGGTATTTCATTAATTCGTCGACGAATGATTGCTCAAACAGTCGTGTCAACCCCTTTGTTGTCAACTACATGCCGATACGGTCATTTTGACAATAATTAGAGTGCATTTGGAGTCCGGGTAAAAAACCGTCTTCATTTTCTCAAAAGCCGTCTCAAATCTGAGTCGGGATATTTCTAAAAAACCTAAATAATATCTAAATACTTTAAGAATTCGAAAATATCTTATTTTGACGAAATAAGGAAAACAAATACCTTCCAAACTCTGAAAACGCATAAATCTTTGATGCTGAAGGAGAAACAGCTCAAGGAGAGGGTGCATAGCCTGTTGTGCCTCTTCCTGGGCTTAATTCCAGCAGTATCCAAATCTTTCCGTATTTTAATTCTTCCAAAACTCTCACCTCGTGATTAGTATAAATAAAGGCCTCCGCCTCTCATATTCTTCACGCGAGTGTCTGCCCCTTCTCCTCTCTCTTTGCATTCTAAGACCACATGCTTTTGCTTTGACGCTTATGTGCTTGATCTACTCGACCACGTAAGCCTAGATCAATCTAGGTACTAGTCACGTTTGCATAGACCTACCAATTTTACCACTACACTTAATTAATCAATCAATCTTAATCAACTTGTTACTTTCCTCTTTCGAGGGTATCTTCATTTAAATCGAGTCGAGCAATCACTAACGCTGAATTAGTCAATCTCGCTTCGTAAACATGTAAGTCTGAGGGAGTAAAATCCCAATTTATGTTTTATTTACTGTTTTTATAAATTATGTAAGAGTTCACGTCGAAAATACGCTCGAAACCGTTTCCAAAACCATAGTTTTAAACCGTTTTAAAGAAACAGCAGGGAAAGACCGTCGAGAAGAATCGCAGGAGCAGTTGCGCCTTTTGGAACAGTCGCAGCATCTATTGCGCCTCTTCTAGAGACTGCTTATCTGTTGTGTCGCTCTTCTTCTTCTTCCTCGAGTACTAGTTGTTTTGTTTTCCATTCTTTCTTTCAATTTCTTTCTTTTCTCTATAAATTTAGGTCTTTTAATTTATTTTATAAAATCCACTTTGACCTAAATCCCTTATAATGCGATATTTGCGGGTTTTTGTCTCTTCTTCAAATCCGGGTTTCAATGGTTCGATTTTCCCCACATCAAATCATTAAAATTTGACCTTTTGTACATATGTCTTTCATCTTTATGTTAATAACCTACGTAAATCACTTCAACTTTGAGTCTAATGCCAATAATGAACCTAAAGTCAAATTAATAAACACTAACGAACACGGGTCTGACTTTCACAGTCATAACCCAGCTCTAGAACGGACGCAATAACTGACGCGCCTCTTCCTGGGGACGGATCGTGTGATGCGCATGTTCTGGGCTGGTTTTTGTCTCTGAACTCGTCTTCATTTTGTAATAATACGGTTTTCTGTGTTGTTGCATACACTATCGAGTAGGACTTACCCTGTCGAGTAAGTATTTGTTATTTATAATCAGGGTCTGTCAGAAGGGTACTCGATCGAGTAAGGGGCACTCGATTGAGTAAGTCACTTACTCGATCGAGTCAGTTGGATCCGGGAGTTATTTCAGTCGGGTTTTGTTAACAATCCGTGAATGATATAAAAAGCTTTCCGTCAGCTTCTTTTTCACTTTTACCTTTTTCATAAAATCTGTCAAGAGAGAACATAAGTTCAATGCCTTCATTTTCGCGTTGTTATCAAATCCAAGGGCTAGAGTCGTCGGAATTCAGAGTTCTTTATACCATTAAGACCATCGTCTTGTGGGTAAGATCTTTGTACCGTTTTTATATTGTTTCGTTGGTTTTGGTTAAACCCAGGTTGGATGAATTGGGGGTAATTGGGAGTATTGTTGATATTAGATTGTGATTGTATGATTATGTGATATAGGAGGTGATTTCATAGAGGAGCACTTTTGAGTCGCTGATTTGATTGCTTATGATGATTTTCTATTCAGGTAGGGTTTCCCTATTCAGTTATTGTTTACATGGTTGTAAGAGGATTGTGGTTGATTGATATGTATCTATTGATGTTTTGGGTGATAATTATATTATTGTTGTTTTTAATTATTGGATGTGATGTCTATGGTTTGTGAGGCGCGCCCTCGGCTGAGTGGGGTCACTTGTGGGAGTGACTTCACGCCCTTGATTCGCCCTCTGTGGAACCCACCGCAGAAGGGGATGTGAACATTAAAGAACATGGGTTTACACTCGGATTAGATGAGCGGGTATTTGGTGGGTATACGGCTACGGTCCCCCACTGGCGGTGTGGAATACATGTTGTGTTTGTATTCTGGCAGGGCTACACACTTTAGTGTGTAGTCGGAGATGTGGTGTGATGATGGAGTTAAGTGATGTGTATGTTGTACCTTTTGTGTTTGGGTTGTATGTGTTTAGTAACTGACCCCGTTTATATGTTTTTGAAAACTGTGGTGATCTATTCAGGGATGGTGAGCAGTTATTGAGCAGGTATAAGTTGATCCGCAAGGGATAACTGGGTTGAGTCACCACATTATGCTTAGAATAGTCTTCCACAGTGTTCTGAGTTTTGTTTATCTTTAGTTGTTAAATCTTTTGGATCAGTTGTATCTTTTGTTAGACAGTTTGGTTTGGTTGTAAGCAGTTTAACTTATTTATTTAAATATGTTTCTTTATGTTCTATTTGATATGCATTGCCTCGGGTAACCGAGATGGTAACATATTCATGCCTAAGGTGGCCTTGGTAAGGCACCTTGGTGTATGGGGGTGTTACAAAGTGGTATCAGAGACCATCACAGGGGGGTTTCTTCCAGGGTCCGTCTCAGAGCTATGCTAGCAACAGACCGGCTGGGTCATGGAATAACCATGGTGGTCAGAGTAACAACATTGGAGGATCTAACCGCAATAGCGGTAATTCTTATTAGAGGCCGGCAACTAACAACAATCAGGGTCGGCTTCCAAGCCTTCTGCTTCTGCTAGTACAGTCCAGGGAGGTGGACAGAATACCAGTGGCAAGTTATTCATGATGGACAAGAAAGCGGCTGAGGATGATGCTCACGTGATCACGGGTACCTTTCTTGATAATGCCGTTTTTATCTTTATTTTGTTTGATTTGGGGGCGTCACATTCTTTTATATCATCGAGTCATGCTAAGCTTTTGGGTTTAAGGGAGTTTSAGTCTGTAAAAGATGAAGTTTTCATACCGTCGGGTGAGTCTGTATCTTGTGCGAGGTTGTATAAGGGTGTATCTATGATAGTGGGGCGGGTTGACCTTCCAGTGGATTTGTTAGAATTTCCTATGGAAGGGTTTGAGATGATTGTGGGTATGGATTGGTTGGGTAAGTACAAGGTTAGAATAGATTGTCACCAAAAGAGAGTCTCTTTGAGAGGTCCTAAGGGAGTTAGTGTGTCTTATCGTGGGTTTGTTATCAAACCCAAAATCAAAGTGATTGCAGCAGTGACCTTGAAGTCTTATCTGAGGAAGATGTGTCCATTAATTTTGTGCCACGTGAGAGACCATCGTATAGAGAGTGCGACAGCTGATCAGATACCAGTGGTGGGAGAGTTCCCAGTTTTTTTCCAGAGGAGATACCGGAGTTGCCACCGAAGAGGGAGGTGGATTTCAGTGTGGAGTTGAAACTAGGGACGAAACCGATCTCTACGGCCCCGTACCGCATGAGTCCTAAGGAGTTGGAGGAGCTGAGGAAGCAGTTAGATGATTTGATAGATATGGGATACATTAGACCTGGTGTATCGTCGTGGGGAGCACCAGTTCTGTTTGTGAAGAAGAAAGATGGGAGCTTGAGGTTGTGCATCGATTACCG
>VHZZ01000832.1:63050-76462 GCA_009801015.1 Silene noctiflora
CGAGTCTTGCAAGGTCAACAGTTCAGCATCTTTAAAAACATTGATTTAACTCATTTGCATTTGGCTGTTACTATAAGTGTTGATTTGTTGCATTAAATGGTTTAGGCATGGCACCTTGTATCTAGTTCTGAGAATGAAACTCGTTCCAATAAGTTCCCTTCACGTATCATGTAGTTTGCTTGCTTCGGGACAAGCAAGGGTTTGGTTTGGGGAGGTTTGATGCGTGCATTTTCCATATACTTTTTATACTGTTTTGGCATGCATTTCTATGCTTATTTAATAGCGACTAGCTACTATTTTCCCTCCGAACGGACGACTTTGGATTATCTTGTATCTAGTGCATGTTTTGACTCAAGTGTGCGTAAACAAGCCGAAACCCGGCCTCAGGAGTGCACTTCCATCCTTGGTAGAGTGGAGCTTAGAAGACGTCACCTTGGGAAGCTTGTGGACAAGCTTAGAAGACGTTTTTACTGCTGTTGTCTGATGTTTCAGTCGATCAACTAACATTGTTGGTCGTTCGACTGGTTTTCTAGTCCATCCTGTCGATCGACTAACAGTGTTGGTCGATCGACTGCTTTTAGTAATTAGGCGAGTTTTTGGATTTGTTTAACTCGACCCATTAGCTTTGAGCATCATTTTCTCTGATCATTTAAGGAGAACGATTAGTCAGTTTTAGGTTATCACTTACTTTGCTGAAAACTTCTTACGTTACTTTTGCATTGGAACTTTAGAGATCTTGACTTGTAATCATTCAGTATTCGTACGGTAATTTGTTAATTCATCTTTATTTCTCTTTCAATTTGTCTTCTTAGTCTTAATAGTTATTTCTTATTATTTGTTTCCTCATCGCTTTGATTTTGGCTTTCCAGTTGTATTAATTCATGATGTTTGATTCAATCGCTATAGTCATTATTTATTTAGCAAATTTCGATATGTGTAGCTAACTTTCTTATGCTAGGGTTTAGGGAAGCCACGGTTTTGTAATAAGATGTTGCTTGGTTTTTAGATCTGGGATAATTATTGTGTTAGAATTGTTAGTCGCATCTTTTTATTGTAATTAATTGATTTAATGCATGTGATCAGTTAATTGTCCTGTTAAACCGTGACCTAGATCGAAAGATTGGGATTAGGTGAGAACTAGTTGCGAACAATAGAAAACCCTAGTTAAAGCGAAAGCTACATTAGATTTCTAGGGGAATAGTAGACCGAAAGGATCTGTTCACTACCCTTCTAACTGCTTTTTATACCGATCCTAGACCTATGCTTTTGAATGTTATTGACCGTGGCGAACCGAAAATCCTAGCTACTTCTCTTATATTGTTTTTAAATTTGTTTGCTTTATTTGCTTATTTTTATTTATTTGCCTTCGATTAGTTAAACAAAAACATCAAACCCCTAAGATCAGTTACTCAGACAAACTTTAGTTGACCTTTAGAGCATCTTTGTCTCCCTGTGGATAAGATCCCGACTTCCCTAGCTATATTAGTTTAGGCCAGTTGGTTATTTTTGGTAGGTATACGATTAGCCTGTCAACATCAACCATAAACCGATAACCATGCAAATTCCAAGAATGTAATCATATTCACAATATAATTATGCTATCACATCATCTTAAATTATTTAGACAGTAACCGAGTAGGGAAACTCTACCTTTTCGCATTCCACTATAACTGCAGCCAATCATATAAATGTAAAAGAGTACACATTGTCACCTACAACAATAATCAACAACTACTCATCATAATCTGATTTCTACCCAAAACCCCCAAATCACCCAAATTAGGGTTAGACCAAACTTAACACAATAACATAAAAAACAACATAGACGACTTACCCAAACACCGATGACCATAAGGATGTGAAAGTCCCCAAAAGTTACGAACGCTAGCTATGGATTTAATGATAACAGTGGAGAGTTGGAGAGCGTCATTTGAAGTTATGAAAGTTTTAGAGAATAACAGTGTAAAATGAAAAGAGAACTGACGAAATAATCTTTTATNAACAGTGGAGAGTTGGAGAGCGTCATTTGAAGTTATGAAAGTTTTAGAGAATAACAGTGTAAAATGAAAAGAGAACTGACGAAATAATCTTTTATTCTTCTCCACTATTATAATCAAACCTGCGTCAAAAACCCGTAAAAAGTCGGACACTCGATCAAGTAACTCACGTACTCGATCGAGTACGAGACGCTCGGTCGAGTACCACTCACTCGATCGAGTACACACACTCCATAATGTACTCCAGAAACCACATACAATCTACTCAATAGAATACCCCCTACTCGATAGAGTACCCTAAGAACGGAATACCCGAGGTATTACAGTCTTCCCTCCTTAAAACGAACTTCGGCCCCGAAGTTCAAACCAAACCTGTAAAACATGTACACATAGCACTCCACCGTCCAACACCACTCAACTCACTTCCCCCGTTTTCGACACTAACTCCATCAACCATGCTTACCATGCCTACCTCCACAATACGGCTCACGATATCGTATCAACTATAGTATAGCCTCTCGACACTAACTCCATAACACAACCGAATACCAACCACAAATGCCGCTAACTCCGTCTCACTAACATATCACCCACTAGCAAATCCAATATTAAGACATTCCACCAAGCGAGGTCAACCACCAAAACGGAATGTTACATTCTACCACCCTTAAAATGAACTTTGTCCTTGAAGTTTACTCACACTCATAAACATCATATTACTACAAGCCTTGCCATTATACTACTACAAGCCTTGCCATGACCTTTAATAGTGTCAATCATAAGATAAATCCGTCCTTTATTGTAGACCAAGGCTCAAGCTTCCAAATATACCGCAACAGGTACAACCATCAAACTCTCTTTGTCGCATCCTGCTCCTCTTAAGATAAATGTTACGTCCTCGTAACCCACTAGTACTAGGTACTTAGCTATTTCTTCCTATTACCCTAATCTCATGTCACTGATCTCCGACTATAACTTCAACACCAACAATTATTCATATATCCAAGGCTCTCTTTCCCTAATAGTTCCCATTCCCCAAATCGTTCTATACACCACCTAACCTACACCACAAAATCCTAAGCATAACCACTACTCCCACTCTTCAATATTACCGTAAGACCGCATTCCTCTTATCTCAAGCACATATCCCCTTGACATCAGTCACGATCCAAAATTGTTACACACACGCTAGATCCTCAAATTTCCCTTTTTACTGATGCCAGACTTGTCCATAACTCAACGTGACACTAATTCCCCACACCCTATGCTTACTGTCCCCATAAATATTACGAACCACATGCCACTTCCAGCTCAGCACACACACATTCCACAAATCACTTGCCACAACTATGTCAATCAATGCTTCATCTAAAACAAGATCAAAAGTACTCCATAAACCACATACAATCTATTCAATAGAGTACCTCCTACTCGAGAGAGTACCCTAAGACCAGAATACCCGAGGTATTACAGTCTTCCCTCCTTAAAACGAGCTTCGTCCCCGAAGTTCAAACCCAACCTGTAAACTCCACCGTCCAACACCACTCAACCCACTTCCCCCGTTTTCGACACTAACTCCATCAACCATGCTTACCATGCCTACCTCCACAACGCGGCTCACGATATCATATCAACTATAGCATAGCCTCTCGACACTAACTCCATAACACTACCAAATACCAACAACAAATGTTGTTAACTCTGTCTCACTAACATATCACCCACTAGCAAATCCAATATCAAGACAATTCACCAAGCGAGATCAACCACCAAAACGGAATGTTACATTGTAGTCATATTCTGCCAATATCAATAAAGTAATGATGGGTTGACTACGACAAATTCATGATCAAATTTTATCTTCTCACTTATCTTTTGCTTTTATCTTAGCCTCCAAGCTATCTCAGAATTGGCCATCTTATACGCTTGAAAGACTTCACTTCTTTATTTGTCATTTATTGTTTACGGTTTTGTGCCGTTAATTAATAAAGTGGGCTAGGTGGAAATAAAAGGGCTAATAATGGGGTTTTATCTCATTTTAATTGATTTCTTGTAAAATAAGCGTAAAGAGCCGTTAATTATAACATTGTGAATTTTCATTTAGTCACTAAATTTTAGTCTCATCATCGGGTACCCGTAAGGCTAGTAGACAACTTTGAGGTGTCTACAGAAGCCCCCACTTTGACCAAGTCTGAGTAAGACGAAGGTCAAAGAAGTCCGGTCGGGACAGATAAAGGTTAAGAAATGTACCTAGGGCTCTTATATTACCTATCTGGAGTAGCTGGAATCTGGAAAGTAGAACTGGAGTAGCAAAACTTTATCTTGTTTAACGAAACATTGTTTCGCATTTTGTTTCACTGGTCTGGAACTAGTATAGCGAAACTTTGTTTCACTAATCTGAAATATGGTAAAGCAAAACTTTGTTTTGCTGCTAGAATAGTATCTGGAAGGTGGTATAGCCAAACTTTATTTAACTGGTCTGGAATTAATATAGCTAAACTTTTTTTAGCTGGTCTGGAAACTAGTATAGCTAAACTTTGTTTAGCTAGTCCGGATATAGTTAAGCAAAACTTTTATTCACTTAAGGGTGAACCTGCAAATCTGATTTCACAATCTCGAATACGTGTTAGGGCCCGACGACCAAAGGATTTCAAAATCTTATTTTGAAAAGGAATGTAAAATCTGATTTTACAAACAAGGATGCAAAATTTTATTTCGCAAAAAGGCAAGTTCAAAAATTTTTATTTTAAGAACTTAAATGCATGTCAGGGCATGTCGACCAAGTGATTTGAAAATTGCAAAATTTTATTTCGCAAAAGGAAAAATTCAGAAAATTTTATTTTAAGAATTCAAATGCAATTCAGGGCCTGCTGACCAAAGGATTTGAAAATTGCAAAATTTTATTTCGCAAAAAGGCAAGTTCAAAACATTTTATTGTAATAAATCAAATACATGTCACGGCTTGCCGACCAATTGATTTGAAAAATGCAAAATTTTATTTCACAAAAAGTCAAAAGTGAAATTTTTCACAATCATTGATTTTTGAAATTCATAAATTTTTATTTTACGAGAAAAATGAGACTTTATGAGAATCCCTCACTTTGGATAAATCTGGAAGATGAATGACAAAGCAGTCGACTGGAGTAGTTAATTAGTGACAAATATATGACACCTAATTGCAAATGCATGTCCTATATATGGTTCATGTATGAATGGAGAATGAAGTGTTTATTGAAAACATTTTAAATGAGTATGAAAATAAATTTTTTTTTTTTTGAAAATATATTGAAAAAGATGGGGTGGATTCAAGTAGAAAGACTAGACATGGATTGGGCATTTATACTCTGGAAGTAGTTCACCATTTCTCTGGTGTGGAGAATGAATATCATTTGTACTTGAGTTATTTTCGATGTGTTTTGGCCTCTTTAAAGTAACAAGCTCTGTCAATTAAGCAAAACTAATAACATAAAAACAAATTACTTTTGTGGCCGTATAAACTTAGTGTAACACTCGTGCTTTTCACGTCTTAATTTAATCGCTTTAACTAATTATATTTTTAAAACTATTTTTATAAAAATATTGCTATAGATATAGAATAATAATAATAATAATAATAATAATAATAATAATAATAATAATAATAATAATAATAATAATAATAATAATAATAGTGCCCAACTTGGCCATTTAAATAGTATAGCTAGTTAGAGTCGAGTTTTTAGTCATTTCTGACTCATTTTGAGGTGTTTTGAGTCTATACTTATAATTGGGCCTATTTACTTCATTCCTCTACTCAAACCCTCATTCCATCTTCATCTTCTTCACCCAAAAATATGAAATTTCCATCTGAAGAGGAAACTCCATTGAAACCCTCCCCTTTAAAGACTAAAACCTTCATAGCTTGCTCATTTCTCAACCAAATCCCTCCATTTTCGCGTCAATTTCTTCCTCTTCTCATTCTCCTTCTTTCTAAGTAAGAAAGATGTACCCTTTATTGGTAACTTTAAGAATCCTTTTTTATAGGGTTTACCAAAATTAACATTTTTTTATGTATTTTGTTTCTAGGAAGGAACTTGAACGACCCGGAGGTAGACTCGTACGAAATTGACGATTCTTTGGAAGATTGAATGCGAAAAGGTAACGGTGATAGGTTACTCAAATTACACCAAAATATGTGCCTTAATTGTGAAAGATTTAGTCTTTTGTTGATTAAAGTTGGTAACTTTACATGTTTAGCATGTTTCTTACTTGTTTGTTTAATGATGGGTTCATTTGTGTTTGTTGAGGAATTTAAGTATGTGGTTATATGTTTTGTCACATGAATAGAATGGGTTAATTTCATGTAATAATATAAGAGTGAATTGTTTTCTTTGTACCATGTTAGTGTGCTCAATTATGTCATGAAATTGTTGGATGGAAATACTTGTATGATAACAATTGGGAAAAGCTAGTTACTTGAACATGTAAACAATTGATTTTTCGTCTTACATGTGCCCTCAATTACATGTGTTGTTGGTGTGGCGAAACCCCCTTGTTGAAATATTGAAAGTTGGAACGATTTGGGTAACCTTTGATGAATCGTCCCAAACTAGTCTTATTCCCCAACCTGCGTGTCACAGGTGTCCCGCCGGTATGGCCACCCTCTCTGGCTGGGATGGAGTCCTGGACTCTCCCTTCCTTGAGCCTAGCCTCATCCCACCGGTACCCCCCTGCTCCCCACCGGTACCAACACCCCGTACCGGTCGGGATGGCTTCCCTCCCCACCGGGACAGCCTTGGTTCTCCAGCACCCATGCCCTGCTCCATCTGTACCGGTCGGGACCATGGATGTCCCACCGGTATAGTCTTCTCCATCCTTTGTGACTTGAGCTAGGTTTATTTCCGACTCGAGTTTGTATTGTTTACGTTTTGTCTCGTGTTTCATACTACGTAACTCACTTGTTATCAATTGTTTATATTACTTTCTTGTAACTTGTAATTAAGTTATGAATTGTTTATTTATGTTTCAAGTGTATAAAATGACGTAAATTACTTCACTTTCGAGTCATTAATTATCATGATCGATATTTATCTCATTTCAAGTATGAATTTCTTATATTAAATGGTTACTTGCTTTAAGTCATATTCTCATGGAAATGTCATTATGCTATTCTTGCTTGCTTGACTTGTTTAGACCTTTCTCGTGCTGTTCTGTCAAGAATTGGTTATCTCATTCTATTTCCGCCTCTTTTGTGTCGTTCTGCCGAATTCGGGGTACACGACTTCCGTTCTGTCGATCGAGTCTTGGATGTGAAACGTTTATCGAATGTCGAATCGGGAAACGTTTATCTCGAGAGTCTTTCCAGTTTTAGACTAGGACCGTATTATATTATCGTCGTCCTACCGGGAGAAAATGATTCTAAGAGTAGTAAAGAACTTGCATTCATTTGAATACTTGCATATGTTATTGTCATGTGAATGAGTGCTCGTGGTTACTAAGTGGCGTTCAATTGTTATTTATTTGTGCCATCTTTTTTTATGCTTATTTGTATGAGTAATGTTTATTCTTGTTTTTCATTCAAGTTAATCACCTTACATTTTCTTTATGCTTTGGTTCATTTATGTTCTTATTTACGTTTATTTTGATGTAATATGGCTAGGAGAACCTTGAGTTACTCCCCACTGACTGTGGCATTCATTTTTAATGAATGACAGGTACAAGTTGGTGTCTCATGGGGTTAAGACTCATGTGAGCTAGTGGGCATCGACATTTTAGATACTTACCTTATTCGTAGCTTAGACTCGCTCGTTTTTAAATTTGTTATTCGTGGGATATATTTTCCCCTCGACTTTTAGACTTGTGGTTTGTAATACTTCGTATTACTTTCGTTTTGGATTCGTTTGTTGTTCTTTAGTGAACCCGCGTGTATTAAACTAAAAACTTTTCAAAACCCATATTTTTCCGCTGCTTTATACTCGTTTATGGTTACGATTTTTCACGGGGGTTCACAATTGGTATCAGAGCATTGATGCTCCCAACGTACACACGGGTACCCCAACCTTAAACTTAAACTTGACCTTGAATAATGAATGAGAGATGGGTAGAACTAAGGACCTAAGTTTGTAGTCTACTTGTATATGCTATTTGGTAGGTGCTAACTTATTCGATTTTGTGCCTTGAGAAGATGGTGCGACCAAGCCATGTCAAAAACACATTCATGAAAGCTTTTGCTCAAGTTCTCCAAAATCAACAAAATGCCAATGTCGTGCCTCAAGAAGGAAATCGTCAAGGATTCTATGCTTGGGTTGCAAGCCAAATTGCAAGTAACAAATCTACGACCTATGGTGGTGAAGTTGATTCTATTGAGCTGTCGGAATGGTTTCGTAACATGGAGAAGAACTTCTCTCTTTATGATGTTCAAGAGAAGGACAAGTTGAAGCTAGCCTCTCACTTTCTTGTGAAGGAAGCCGATAGGTGGTGGACTTTAACCGGTACTATCGTCACTCAAGACCCTACCTTTGATTGGAACCGCTTCAAGACCCTTGTAGAGACCCGCTTTTATCCTAAGGAGCTCAAGTAATAAAGATTGAAGGAATTCATAAACTTCAAGCAAGGAAGCCTATCCATTCAAGAGTACACCGACAAGTTCAATGACCTTTCTCACTATGCCTCTAAGTTCGTGGAATATGAAGAGGATCGTGTCTACTTCTACAAGAACAAGTTGAATCCCAAGTTGGAAAACATGGTGAGAAGAAACTCAACAACCTTCGTGGAAGTTTATGATGATGTTATTTGGGCCGAAATCTGTTTGAAGGCCACTAAAGAAGATGTTAAGCCTCATACCGCTCCTAAATCTTACCGCCCTAACTTCCATGGCAAGAGACCTCTTGTCCCCTCATCTTTATCAAACTATGCGAACAAGAATAAATTTGTGCCAAGTGGACAAGTGTCAAGTGGACAAGCTCCCCAATCAAACAACAACTTGGAGAAGGCCTGTAAGTGCTTTAATTGTAGGCAAGATCTACACCCCGGAGTTGGATGTTATGACAAGCCTTTGACTTGTTTTCATTGCAAGAATCTCGGATATCGCTACAATGATTGCCCCGAGAGGAAAGAAACTACTCCCACTCCAAATGCCAAGCAAAGAAGAACTATATTTGTCATGAGTCGTGCCGAAGCCGCTTACGGGTATGTTCTCCATTCTTGATCATCCTTGCCTTATTCTATTTGATACCGGTGCATCTTTATCGTTTATATCTTCCAATGTTTCGGAAAAACTAGTCCTTGAGCCTATCCCTAGTGAAGATACTCCAATATCCTTACCCTCCGAAGAGATTATTTCTTGTTCCCTCTCTTATTCTAATGTTCCTATATCTATTTCGGGAACTATCTTTCCCGCTACCTTACTTCATTTTTCCCTTGAGGAATTTGATGTAATTTTGGGTATGGATTGGTTGTCCAAGTACTATTCTAGATTCGAGTGTAAAGATCAAAAGATTTATCTTAAGAGCCCGTTAGGTGACCGTGTAACCTATAAGGGAACCCGTTCCCAAATGGGTGTGAAGTTGATTTTCGCTTTGAAGTTTGTAAGTATGGTGAGGAAAGGTTGCCAAGCCTACTTGTGTGTGGTGACCTCTACTACTACTTCGTTGCCAAAGCTTGAGAAGTGTCCGTTGTTCATGAGTTTGCCAATGTCTTCCCCTATGAGTTTCCTGAAATCTCACTCGGGCGTGATGTAGAGTTCTCTATGGACCTTATGCCCGGAACATGCCCCATTGCCAAAGTTCCCTACCGTATGGCGCCAACCGAGTTGAAGGAGTTGAGAAAGCAACATGATAATATCATTAAGAAAGGTTTCATCTGACCTAGTGCCTCACCTTGGGGTGCTCCCGTTCTCCTTGTGAAAAAAAAAGATGGATCCATGAGACTTTGTATCGACTACCATGAGCTTAACCGTGTTTCTATCAAGAACAAGTATCCTCTACCAAGGATTAAAGATTTGTTTGATCAAGTCAGAGGTTCTTCTACTTTCTCCAAGATTGATTTGAGATCCGGCTATCATCAAATCCCCGTTCGTGAGTCCGATATTCCTAAGACCGCCTTTAACACGAGATATGGACATTTCGAGTTTAAGGTGATACCCTTAATACTCCAAGCATGCATCTAAAAAGGGCTTCACCATCTTTACTTGCATGAAACTAATGATTTGACCAATATTAAAGGCGTCCATATCATGCTTCTCTACGTTGGTAAACTCATTTGTCCATTGTTTGAGACGGGATTCAAAGGCATCCATTTTTTGAGAATTTGTGAAGATTTTGTATGTATGTTATACTACAGAATTATAGAAGGGGGAATTGTGAGAATAAGTGTTCAACCAAGGTCTCTATATATACTATTCGGGCTTTCCTAATTCCACTCAGGAACAAATATACCCAAGAGAGAACGCAGAAATAGATGTGCCTTCAGGAAGGGTCGCAGCAACAGCTGTGCCTTCAGGAAGGGTCGCAGAAACAGCTGCGCCTCTTCCTCAAGCCTACTTCCCGTAGTTTTCTGTGGAGGGGTTTCCTAATCCGGTTTTAGTTATTCTTTCCTATTCTTATAGGATTTTGAAGCCTTTTTTCTGGAAAATTGACTTTCCTTATCGTAATCGGAGTCTCTTTTCCAATCGAGTTCGCATTTCGAGTCAGCTCCCGACGCATACTTACCCATTTTATTTTCATTTTCTTTTTAGGGGGAAGCAATCCTCCACCGTCATTACTTTTCTAAGTTTTTGACATTTTACTTGTCAATACGTCTTTTTTTAAGCCTTGACATTTTACATGTCATTCCGCGCTAGTCATTTCAATCTAACATTCTCAAACTTATTTATTTTTATTTTTCAATTTATTTAGGGGGAAGCACTCCAGTCATTTAGTCATGCATCACGCCACTGTCCACTCATTTTGGGCACGTTTTGTTTTCTTTTTTCTTCTCGATTCGACTGAAGTTCACATTTTAAGTTATGTTAACTTGTAATTATATGTTTACATTTGTGTTTATACTTGTTTTTAGTTGCTTTTCTGTTTAAATTTCGGCAGCATGTCGACGTAAGTGGTCACTATGCCAAACCTGTTTCCAAGATAACCTGCAGGTACAAGTTTTACATCTACATCCAACAGTAGCAAAGGCACGCAAGCCCCTATATATACATACAAAAATGTACAAAAATATCTACAAGGCTCGAGCTCATGCCCAAGAACAAAATAAAGTCAAAATAAGTACAAAGACTAGGTCGCGATACTACTCCTCAGCCCGACGCCTCCAAAGGTCATCAACCACCGCCTCAAAATGGCGATGTCAGCGTCACTGACCTCTAGCTCTCCTCACGTGAATGCTCCAACTCAAGCTCCAGCTCACGCTCCCGCTGCAAAACCAAAGAAACAGTGATTGTCAAAATGCAAAGAAAGCTTCTAAATAAAATCAAATTTCCACTAAAACAAGGAAAGGTTCTTACCTCTCCTCCAGAAAGAACCCTCGAGTGCCTCGACAGATGTCACTCGTAGTCGGTTGGCCGTCCGCCACAACTCCACGTGCCTCGACGGCGCCACTTTCATCTTTAAACCAAATCAAGTCAAGTCACATTTCATGTTATTACATGCTACATAGAAAAGATAAAAGGAGAAGTTCAAATCTCACCCTCCTCACGAAGTGCTGCCATTCGTCGAGGCCAGCCTCGGTCACCGCCTCAGGGAAGGAAGGGACCTCCATGGATACCGTCACACAAGCCGGCCCCACGTACTACATAGTCTCGGGAAAGGCTAGGGGCTTGGCACCATGTAGTGTCGATCTCCTGTTAAACACAAAAATTTCAACACCATTTTCCTTTCAAAAGAAAATGAAATTCTAGACAAACAGAAAGAATAATCACCACGATCGGCCAGTGCGCCACTCTCTTCAAGACAAACTCCGAGTACGCAAGCCCGGGAAGAAAGAGGGTGTCGCCAGCAGCTCCGGCAAGGTCGATAATCCTCTCCGCCTCAGTCCTCAGAAAGCATGTCTTATTATTTTTCCTCGGCATTCCTACTAGTGTTTTGCCGTTTATTTCCACAAGGGTTTCTACCAACGTTCTGCTGTGAATTTGCTTTCAACTGATGCAAGTAGATTCAAATTTCAACCTATTTTGCCGAGTTACTCTCACCAACGGTTTCAGAAAAACCGTCCTTCTCATTTCTCCAGCGGGTCCTAGTGATCTACTATTTTCTACGTCCTGCTATTCCCCACGGAGTTTCAAGTATGACTTCCTCTTATGGCTGGCGAGCTTCCTTACGTAGTCTATTGGACTATAAATGACCCTCCCCGGAAGTCAACAGACTCTAAAATTTTCCCGACGACAGGTCCTTCGTTCACTCCCCCTGAACCGCCTCGCGTCGCCATAGTCTTCAGGTTGTAATATTCGATTGACCTGAAGGCTATACTTTGACTTTCGCCTTGTCTAAGCCTCAGTCAAAGTGGAGGCTTTGTAGATACCTCGTTTCTGCACCCTTCGCCAAACACCCAGTGATGATTGGGTCGTATATTCAATAAACAAAGCGATGATATGACATTTCATTAATTCGTCGACAAATGATTGCTCAAACAGTCGTGTTAACCCCTTTATTGTCATCTACGTGCCGATACGGTCGTTTTGATAGTAATTAGAGTGCATTAGGAGTCCGGGTCAAAAACCTTCTTCATTTTTAGAAATCGTCTTCATTTTCTCAAAAACCGTCTCAAATCTAAGTCGGGATATTTCTAGGAGTCCTAAATAATATCTATATATCTTAAGATTTCAAAAATATCATATTTTGATGGAATAAGAAAAACAAATCCTTTCCAAACCCTGAAAACGCGTAAATCTTTGACGCTGGAGAAGAAACGGCTCCAGGAGAGGACGCACAACTTGCTGCGCCTCTTCCTGGGCTTGATTCCAGCAGTATCCAAATATTTTTGGATTTCATTCCGTATTTTTATCCTTCCAAAACTCTCACCTCGTGATTAGTATAAATAGAGGCCTCCGCCTCACATATTCTCCACGCGAGTGTCCACCCCTTCTCGTCTCTCTTTGCATTCTAAGACCACGTGATTTTACTTTGACACCTACGTGCTTGATCTACTCGACCACGTAAGCCTAGATCATTATAGGTACCAGTCACATTTTTATAGACCTACCAATTTGACCACTACACTTAATCAATCAATCTTTAATCAATTTGTTACTTTCCTCTTTCGAGGGCACCTTTTGTTTTGCATGGAGTCGAGCAATCACTAACGTTGAATTAGTCAATCTCGCTTCGTAAACATGTAAACCTAAGGGTGTAAATGAAGGAAACCACATACCCTATGTGAACCTACTGAATTTATAAATTAACATCTTAATTTAAAGGATCTTGATGCATGCACAACATAAAATAAACA
>VHZZ01000832.1:126855-144634 GCA_009801015.1 Silene noctiflora
AAATGTGATTCACAAAGTAATAATAGTTTATATATAAATCGGCTTAAATAAACAATTCATTTGAAATACATTTATAAAGACGTAGTTTGACTTGTGTCGACCATCGCTAAAATACGGGGTATTACAATTACCCTGTGTATTATACTTGCTGAATTGTCGTTGCATACTTCTAATTCCATAGTTCTAAGTATCAACTTCTCCTTTCATCTAAGTGTAATCAAAATTGTTTAAGTGTTTTAAATGAAACTTTCATTAAAGCTTAAATTTTTAAATAGACAACTAATTCACCCCTCTCCCCCTCTTAAGTGTTCTCGCCCACAACTCTTAAGATTCACTCGCTTAAAAATAGCGACGAGTATTGGGTAGATGAAAGAGAGGATATCAAAAATCTTCTTGTATATTATTTTAAGATACTTTACACGGATGATACGCCAAGCAATATCATAGACAGTCTACCCTATGACCTATTTCAGAATTTTAATAACGACGATTGGGAATGGCTAAATAAACCATTCACTGTTGCGGAGATTGAGAGGGTCATCACTCATATGAGGTCTCTAAAGGCCCTGGGTCCAGACGGATTTCAAGCCCTTTTCTACCAAAACACTAACCTATTATCGAAGACTCTTTATACTCTATGGTAATTCAAGCTCTGGAGGGCAAGGCTTACTGGAAGGATTAAATGACACCAATATTGTACTCATTCCTAAGGTTTTGTCCCGTGAATCAGTCACTCAGTTCAGACCCATAAGCCTCTGCAATGTGGCTTATAAAATTATTAGCAAAACTCTAGCTAATCGCATCAAAAAAATTTTTTTGTCTCGTATATCTAAGACTCAAAGAGGATTTGTTCTAGGTCGACAAATAAAAAATATCGTAATTTTTCAAGAGGTAATTCACTCCATACGCAAAAGAAGGAACTCAGGGGTTTTATGTAATTTAAATCAATCTAGAAAAAGGTTATGATCGTTTAAAGTGGGATTTCATCTGTGCGAGTTTAACTTATATGTGTTTTCCGAGGCTACTAATTGATGTTATTATGGAATGTGTTAGTTCTTCGAGAATGAAGATGCTCTGGAATGGTGAACCTACCGCTTAGTTCACCCCAACAAGAGGTGTAGGTCAGAGTGATTCCCTATCGTCTTATCTTTTTGTTATATGTCTAAAGAAACTTCAGCAGCTCAACCAAAATTGGCGATCATTTTACGTTTGTCGAAATGGCCCTGGGATTACGTATATCTTCTTTGCTGATGACATGACTCTTTTCGGTAATGTCAAGCTCTCGTCATCATATATATTCTCGATAGTTTTTGCCTCGCCACCGGTGAAAAGGTCAGTAATGCAAAATCAATAAACTTTTTATTGCAAAATAATACATTAGCCTTTGGCAAGAAATATGTGAGGCAATGAATTTTGAAGAAATAAATGAACCTGGCACCTATCTTCGTATGCCGACCATTAACGGTAGAGTTACGAGTTACGAGGCATACTTTTGCTCATTTAGAGGAAAAATATCAATAAACGACTCTCGGGTTGGTCGACGAAGAGGCTCTCTTTGGCTGGCAGAGCCACGCTAGTTCAGTCTACACTAAGTATGATTGCCAATTATAGTATGCAATCTGCCAAAATTCTTGAGAACAGTGTGTGATTCAATTAATAGAAAATCCACACGATTCGTTTGGGGAGGTACCGTCGAGAAAAAGTCGGTTCATTTAATATCTTGGGACACAATTCAAGAGCCAAAATCACAAGGCGTCTTTGTATTATTTCGACCTGTCAAGCTAATGTTGTATTCCTTACTAAATTGGGTTGGAGGGTCCTTGCGGAACCTACTAGTTTATGGTCTCGAGTCCTGCGCTCCAAGTATCATAACGAGCGTTGTGACATAGACATATTCCAACCAAAACAAAATATGTCTAATGTTTAAGCCGATATAATGTCACAAGCCAAAACTATCGTACAAGGTACCGCTACAGCAGTTGGTAACGGTCAACGGACCCTATTTTGGGACCACTGTTGGGTCGACGAAACCCGTCTCTCTAATGTAGCCATTGCTCCTATTCCAGATGATAATTTAAGTGCCACGGTTCTTCCACAACTCCTTCTGGTCGAGCCTCCCGATCTGTCATTATACCGCGAGAGGCATCACTTGTGGCGTGGTGTAACACCCCCTTCTTACCCGGGCAAGGTAATCAGAAGATGTCACCATCTCAGTTTGTCGAGTCAGTGAACTCGAATTACGAATAAGAAAAGCTTTATATATATAACTAACAAGTTTAGTAAATTACATATGAATAAATAAATACTAATAGTAAACCAAACATCATACAACTCAACTATCAATTATATAAACCACCATCTAACTATACAACTCGACTCCAAGGTCCGACACTCGTCCCCGTCTCCTGCGTGATACCAAAACCAAACCTGTAAACAAACTTCTCCCTCATATGATCGGAAATATCATATGGATCAACACAGGCCACCCCGAAAATAGGTTACAATTAACACATAGCCACACACGGTCAATTTCAATAACATAAATACTTAAACATGACATATATGTATGAATATGCAACACGATATAGAATGCACAAGACATGACTCTCTATCAATGGCAACTCCGCAACCACCACTCTGATACCAGGGACACACCCACGTTACCACAACCGGTGACGGGCACGACAGTACCGCCCACCAAACAGTCGGATCGCGGTCCGTAAATAGGTACTCGGGACACACCCGTGGTACCGAGTTCGGGCGCTAACCGAACCCCTGGCAGGCGTCATGACACCACACGAGTCTCTCCATAACTCGAGCCATTAATGTGCACATCCCTCTTGAAGTGGGAAGCTCCAAGAGGCGACCCAAGCGTAAGACGATCGCCCAACTGCCTTACATCTCCTCAACAACATACATATCTCCGCCACATCCTCCAACATATATGATATACACAATGAAGGTAGAATGCACACAATATACATTATACAACTCATCATGAGACTCACTCCCATTTTTACCATGAATAATGATTCCTCATACATCCCGTCTCATTGAATCATCATAATCCAATACCATGCTAATAGGCATTTCCGACAACAATATAGGACTCGCAACAATCTCAATATCATAACATGATGCAACTCTACTTATACCATGAAAACACAAACAATGGATACACAAAAAGTATTCACATTATTAAAACCAAGTAGGATGAACCTATGTTTTAGCATACTCCATAGGAAAACCGAGATAAACAAGAATCTTTCTCATAAAACCGTCTCATCCTATACAAATCACACAATACTATCACAATACATCTTATACAATCATACAACACAAAACCCCTTATTATTACCCATTATTTACCCTATTACTCATACTAATTAATAATTAACCCCCCACAACAAAACCCTCAAAAGTTAGGGTTCATAAGAAATAGAAAAGGGTAGATCTCAACTTACTAGGTGAAAGGAATGAAGGATAAGGTAAGCAATTTTAACGACCCGACCTGCCACCATCGTAACACAATCCCAATACGATGAGAAGCTCCCTCTAGGCCCATTATTTGTCCTCACTTAAGGTCAAAAGGAGAAGGCCTTGTTATTAAGTGGTGGGTGGAATCTATTATAAGCATTCTCAAGATCACCTTATTCTTTCCATGTGGGACAACTTTCCACACATTTCTTGGGGTGTTACAATCTCCCCCACTTAAAGAGCACAACGTCCTTGTTGTGTCTGGAAGCATAACCGTTAACCTAGAATCCTCCCTCGCTAGGTGGGTGATCATAATGGAACGTATAACCACTGCCTCCAATCACCACACGCTCGCAGGGTTGCTCTGATACCACCTGTAACGACCCGACCTGCCACCGTCGTAGCACAATCCCAATACGATGGGAAGCCCCCTCTAGGCCCATTATTTGTCCTCACTTAAGCCCAAAAGGAGAAGGCCTTGTTATTAAGTGGTGGGTGGAGTCTATTATAAGCTTTCTCAATATCTCCATATTCTTTCCATGTGGGACAATTTTCCACACATTTCTTGGGGTGTTACAGCAATCCTCTAATCCAATCTTGAATCACGTGAAAAAGTGTTTGTGAGGGTTTTAGAGAGAAGGGGGGATTTGGAGTGATAGGGAGGAAGAATGAAATGATTTAAGATAAGATCTTGAAATAAGTTATATCGCGTATTGTTGAGCTGCACTCGGTCGAGTGCCGAGTCCACTTGGTAGAGTGTCACTTACTCGGTCGCAGTACTCGGCCGTGTGTTTGCCACTCGATCAACTGAACGCTCTACTCGGTCCAGTGAAGCCTCACTAGGTCTAGTCTAAGTCCCACGTGGTCTAGTGTATGGCTATCCTTTACTTATGAGTAGCTCTCATCAATTCCGAGGGTCCTCTCACGCATCTCAAGGTTCCTTTGCGGATCCCAAAATATCCGGGTATTACAATCGTCCCTCCTTAAAAATGAACTTCGTCCGCCTCACTCTGCTTTCCGCCATTAATGAATACACAAAAAGTATTCACATTATTAAAACCGAGTAGGATGAACCTACCTTTTAGCATACTCTATAGCAAAATCGAGAAAAGCAAGAATCCGTCTCATAAAACCGTCTCATCCTATACAAATCACACAATACTATCACAATACATCCTATACAATCATACAACATAAAACCCCTTATTATTACCCATTAATTACCTATATTACTCATACTAATTACTAATTAACCACCCATATGAAAACCCCCAAAAGTCAGGGTTCATAAGAAATAGAAAAGGGGTAGATCTCAACTTACAAGGTGAAAGAAAGGAAGGATATGGTGAGCAATCCTCTAATCCAAGCTTGAATCCCAAGGAGAAGTGTTTGTGAGGATTTTAGAGAGAAGGGAGAGGATTTAGAGTGATAAGGACGAATAATGAAATGATTTAGGATAAGATCTCGAAATAAGTTATATCGCGTACTGTTGAACTGCACTCGGTCGAGTGTTGAGTCCACTCGGTCAAGTGTCACTCACTCGTTCGAGTACTCGTAGTACTCGGCCGAGTACCAACCACTCGATTAACTGAACGCTCTACTCGGTCTACTGAAGCCTCACTATGTCTAGTTTAAGTCCCACTTAGTCTAGTGTATGGCTATCCTTTACTTCTGAGTAGCTCTCATTAATTTCGAGGGTCCTGATCTCATGCATCTCAAGGTTCCTTTGTGAGTCCCAAAATATTCGGGTATTACAATCGTCCCTCCTTAAAAATAAACTTCGTCAGCCTTACTCTGCTTTCCGGCACTCTCTCAAGTATCATCCCGTCTCAATACAGATTCTCAAGTCTCTCTCTTTTCCAAGTATTCACCCTTGTTTGCCTCACTTGTGATCCTTTACCATATCCCTCTCATCCTTTACCGTACCCATTTTCTTATACACATACACATCTCGACTCAAGGTTGTTTGTTCCGCTCTCATGCTCTTATTTCATAACCTTTTTCCTTAATTTCCAAGTTGTTACACGTGGTTGATTTTTATCACCAAAATTAGTGAGATGTGGTGCGAAGAGAATGGTTGGAAATAAGATGTTTTTTCGAATTTATTACCATAAATTGCCCTACAAAAAATCGCCTCTATTTCTCTCATACCCGACCCTGACCTAGAGGATTCGCCCTACTGGAACCGTACCTCCTCCGACAAGTTCTCGCTCAAGTTAGCCCTCGGTTTCTTACAGGGCCACGATGTTACTACATCCGTTGAACCACCCATAGGGAGGAGTTTACCTATTCAACAAAAAATTAAAATGTTCCTTTGGCTTGCAGCACTTGGACGGTTAATGGTTAATTAACATGAATCGGGTTCGTCCTAATATGGGCGATGATCCCATCTGCTCTCGTTGTATTGCCGAAGAAGAAACCACTGATCACCTTCTTCGCTTGTGCCTGGTTTCGCAACAAATTTGGAGCCTCATAGATATCCAACTCTCACATACATCTTTTTATAATTCTTCTTTCTCGGTTTGATTAGCAAAAAACACCGGCAATGACTTCTTCACTTCCGTGGCGGACTGGCCGACACAATTTGCCCTAACTTGTTGGTCGATTTGATGTTGGCGAAATAATGTCGTCTTCGATCGTGATAATGAAAATCCGATTAACCCCCGGGCTTTCCTCTATGCCCAATTCCAGATTACAAAGTCTGTTTTTGATAAGTTCGACATCTTCTCACCCTCTCCTGGATTGGCTAGCAAGGAAGTTTTCATCCGTTGGCTTCCACCCCGTCACTGATGGACACTTTTAAATAGCGATGGAGCATCGAAAGGTAAGTCAGGACCTGCAGGAAGTGGTGGGATATTTCAAGATGAAATGGGTAATTTCCTAAGTGCATTCTATTGTTCTTGTGGCGTCTACTCTTCCATGAAGGCCGAGCTTTTTCCGTTATTACCGGGTTTAGAACAGGCTCAACAATTGAGAATTGACAAACTCATGGTTCACATAGATAACAATTCTTGTATTCAATTAATCATCGAAGACCAGTTAATTAGCAAAAGTCTCAAATTCATCGTTAAAAGATGCAAGGAATTAATAGCAGGAGGAAATTGGACGATCAAGCTCGAACATTCTTACAAAGAAACAAATTCCAGTACTATTGTAACTTACTTAGATTCTCCACCTGCTGATAATCGTCATACCCTTCGATAGGATATATTTGGGGTTGCTATTACCCGTATAATAGCGAATAATTAGTTTTTCGGGATTGGCCCTTCGTTTCCACCAAAAAAAAATTGTTGGAGGTGAGAGGAAAAGGTTCAAAGTCAAGCTAAATTAAAAAAAACACACACAACAATTAATTAAATAAAAACTTGTAAAATAAAGATTAAAA
Source organism: Silene noctiflora (assembly GCA_009801015.1). Taxonomy (NCBI): domain Eukaryota; kingdom Viridiplantae; phylum Streptophyta; class Magnoliopsida; order Caryophyllales; family Caryophyllaceae; genus Silene; species Silene noctiflora. Next base: position 133,718 of record VHZZ01000832.1, read on the forward strand.
AAAGAGTGAGGAAAAAAAGGAAATGAGAAAACCCTAATTTCCTTGCAATTCCCTATTTTCAGGGTTTTATCGAAGAATCAATCCTCTTCTCTCTCCCACACACTCTCTCTCTCTCCTCTTTCTAACGTTCGATTTTCAATTTTGATTCCTCGTTCTTGTTTTCCTTTTTTTTTGTTTGTTTTCTTTTCTTGTTTTTTCAGGTATTCAATGGAGATGACAAGCTTGTGTTCCGACGCCATCGTTTTCCGGAGTTTTCTGCTTGAAACTGTTGCTTCCGCTACTGTTCAGTCTCTCACTTTCATCATTGCTGTGGTATAATTATTATTTGTTTTTTAATCTGCTTTTTTTCAGCTTAATTTGCGTATTTAATTGTTCGTTTTCTCGTTAATGTTGTTTTTTTTTTTGTTAAATGTCGTTATTGTTGTGTGTTTAGCATAATTTCGTTGATTCTTCAGCTCGCTGGCAGTTTAATTTTGAATTTTATGTGATTTTATGAATATGATGTGTAATTTAGTGTATACTAATTAATAATTCCTCGGAGTATACCTGTAATTCGCACTTAACTGAACAATTGTTTTGGTCTCCTTGCAATGTGTTTCCAGATCTGTATGTTTTGTTTCGTATTTACGAGGTACCATGAATTTAACTACCTATTTTACTAAAATTACCGATTTCTTGGTATGGTGGCTTCTCAGTCTGTTGGCTGAAAGGATTAGTAGGAGGATTACACAATTATTTCGTCTATGTTTTAGAAATTATAACGAGATTTGTTTGTTCGAGCTTGTTAACTCTTCTCATAAGAAGAAAAAAGGTGTTGTAGGGGTGTAGGGACACTAGTCAGTATTTTGCGAGTCTTTTTTCTTACTGCGACATGTTGAAGGATATCTAGTGGCGTGATTTTGTAAGGAGGAGTTTCTTGGAATGTCAAGGGACAAATGGCGTAGTGATTTTTTTTACGAGTAATGACATCTGCCTCTTTCATTGAATCTTCTTTAGTGAACACACACTGAAAGATAACTCCATCTTGTTGCTCTATTTGAGAACTAGGTTATAGTAAGAGATATAATGACCAGATAATTTCTCATTTGGATCTGTTTATTCTTTAGACGAACTAGAATCTTAGGCGTATGATAATTTCCAAGAAGCAGTTTACAAACAATATTTTTGGCTAACTGTGGTGTCATTTGGGCACAATTGTTTTTTATCTATGAGGAAGGCTTTGAAATTTAGAAAGCTTTTTGTGAAAGAGCTTGTAGGCCTTTGTTTGGATACCAAAAATGGAGGAAAAGGGAGGGGAAAGGGAGGGAGGATGGTGAGTGAGAGATTAACCTTCAAATCCTTCCTTTTTTGGAGGGGAAACACTTTGCCTTGTAGGAGGGAAATGGAAGGATCAATTTTCCCTCCCTTTCCTTCCAAACCCCCCCTATCCAAACAAGGCCTTAGTTATTATTGCTTATGTAAACTTGACTTTATGGGTGGTGATAAAAACACCTAGGTTCATGTTTCGCTGGGTAAATAGATGTATAAGTGTATCCTCTTAATTGACCACAAATCCACAGTGGCCTGAATATATGTGATCTGTGTGATCCAATTTTTGTTGGGACATTTGTTCTTTCAAATGTGTATGCTGTGTTTAGAGGACAAAAATTTAGCTAATGCTTTTGATAATAAGAGAAGTGAAATACCCTTCAATATTAGCTTCTCTTTGTTCATGGACTTAGCTGTGTTTCATCGAGAAAGCGTTCAGTGTAAGACATTAGGACTTGGTAGTTCAGTGTGAAAGGTTGTTAGGACTTAGGAGTTTATTGTGAAGAGTGATTAGGAGTTTTATTTTGTATGACTATCTTTTGTGGAGTAAGTTTATGATTTGCCTTGAGTAATTTTTTTTTTTTTTTTTTTTTTTTTGCAATTGGCTTGCTTCAGCTGGGATCTCTGCCAAGTGCTGCCATCATGCTCTCACACGAGCCTAGCTCCTTCAATTGGTAAGTGATACCCTTTGGTAATTTCTTTTACTAAAATTATAAGATCGAATTAAGCTCTGCGCCTTAAAAATTTCTTAGTTTCACTTTACATTTTTATAAATCGTAAATGTCTATTTTTTCGCTCTGAATACATGTCCCTGTATGGTACTCGCATTCTCATTCTAGGACTGGAGTCTCTCAGAATTCAGTCATGCAAGCCCTACACTTAGTTATGAAACGAAGATAGTGATTTGGGTGAATAAAATTAATTACTTCCGACACTGCAGGCTTTCAATAGCCAACTCCAAGAAGATGGAAGAACCTGATTCACAGTGCAAAGATGCTGATGGAGACGAAGATGATGATGATGATGAAGATGACGAGGATGCTGGTGGAGAAGCTGGTGGCGAGGATGATGAAGGTGAGGAAGTGAATGATGAGGAAGGGGATCCTGAGGATGAGCCCAACGCCAATGGAGAGGGTGTAGAAGGGGAAGAAGATGAAGATGAGGATGATGACGGTGATGATGACGATGATGACGACGACGATGATGACGATGACGATGATGATGGTGGAGAAGATGAGGAAGAAGAAGATGAAGAAGATGAAGAGGAGGAACCACCCACTAAGAAGAGAAAAGGGGCATAATCGACCAATTTTAGCATATTTCTCAAGTTACTTGTCTTGATGTTTAAGAGCTTCGAGTGTTACGGTCCCAGCAGTAGAGCCTTGTTCAGATGCGAGAATTAAGCATGTCATGAATGTAGAAAATTTATCAAGTGTTGGTGTATTAATCCTGTTTGCTGTTTAACATTGGTAGAGAATAATTAGCACTTTTTTTTAGAGTTCAAGACTGAATGCGATCAGGAATAACACTCTTCCCCCCTGAGTTCTTCATTTGCAGGGGATTTGTAGCATTCAAATTTCAGTGTCTTGTGTTCCGGATGTTTCTAAATTAGTTCATGCTTGCCAAGAAAATTTGTTGAATGGTATATACTTATTGCTTTATTCTATGTCATGGTAATTGCTACGATTTCCCCAAAGGACACAATGAAGCGAAAATACGACTTGTCAATAAAAATATGCAGGAACTGTAATTATTTTCACCCAATTGTAAAGCACATTTGGCTTTGTAGTTTAAGCACAAGAAGTGGACAACTGGAATGATGCAATCCAATTGTAAAACCAGTCTTCAAATCCTACACTTTCCCCTTTCCCCTTTCCCTCATCAATGTTTCTTTCAGTCTCTTTCTGTAGATTCTAAGGCAACATTTGCAATACACGATAGCCGTTTCCCACTAAAACCGAGGCGATAAGAAAGTTCAGTTTACATAAAATAGTACAGAGTAATAATAATAATAATAATAACCTTTTTTGGGTACATATGGAGTAGTTAATAATAATGCACAGAAAGTTAAATTACAAGGATGAAAATATCTACTCAATATGGGTATGGATGAAAGAAAACAGATAAGATTGTTAAAGAATGGGATACATGGATGTTAAATCTACTTTGTTAAGAATAAATTTACTAAAATTCCCCATAGTCCTTGATTTCTAGCTAAGACAACTACTTCCTATTTTTAACTTGGTTCAGAATGGAAAGACGCAGTCGTCGACCGAAGGCCCCAAGCCTTTCCAATTTTTCATGTTGGGGTTTCTTTAAACCAGTTGAAATCCCCTTTTTTGTACACATCTCAGCGCTATTAACAGCTGAGTTTTCAGTAGAAAGTGGTGTAGTCTCTGTCACTTGTGCAGGGGTCATCTGCATGGAGAAAACACACTACATTACGCCAAAGTAAAATACACAAACACTTATATAACACGATCTTGTACTAACATAATGTAAGACATACAATCATAGTAACTCTATTATATTTGTTTAATCAACTTCCCCTTTATTTAATATGGTAAAATATAGGTATGTGGCCCCTCTTTAGGAGACCAACTATAAACCCCGGCAAAATGAACAAAATGGAATTAGTGGGCATCATTAACAGGAGATTCGCAGAACACGCCTAGACCAAGTGAACTGAAGAGAAAAAAGTTCCTTAGGCTTATAAACTTTGATACTCGAGAACAGTAAACGAGAACTTGTGTACGAGGAGAACTTTTTGAGAGAGCTTAGACCCTAGTACTCGAGAACGAGAAAAGATTAGAATGCCCACCTGCTGGCCACTTGTTTCCATTGTGTATTCAGCTGATTCACTGCCCTCTAAAGACGAGCACCTTCCCCAACTCTCCCTGGCAGAACTTGTTGAACAACATTCTTCAACTGTTTCCTCCACTTTATCCTGTTTTCGTTAGCCACAGATTTGAATGAAATGTGTTTATATCGTAGCTTCAGTTACCTCTGCTAAAATACCTCGAGGAATAATTGAGAATCATGGTAATCAAATTAGTTTTGAAATATATTAAATTAATATAGACAGTAATGTAAATTTTCCTATTTTGGTGGTCGTACTGGTCGACACATGTTAGCTTTGATTATTAATTTTCCAAATATAGGTAGAGAGATACAATGAAAAATTCATTATGTTAGAATTTTGAAAACAATTATCTGCGTAGTTTAATGTAAAATTCCCTTATGTTAAGAGAGATGGCATATTTAAAATCACATCAGATGCAAGGAATAGAAAGACTTACACCTAAGGCTGGTGGAATTTCGGAGATAAATTCTTCACCATATTTTGTATTTGAAACGTCGCGCAGAGCCGACGACGAGCTTGCAGCATCGATACTTGCTACACGAAGATTACTGATTATCTCATATAATAGCCCCTAATACAAAAGAAATTATTTTCCAATAAGTCATTTTAGTGCAGGGTTCTCTCATAGGGAAACAAGAAAAAAAATGCTCAGCAGAAAAGGGAAAAAATACGATTTGGTACCATCTACAAGAAAAGCAAACAAATTCTAGAACACTATTTTGATTCACCCATAGGAAGAAAACAATTGAAAACACATATCAAAAAATAATTACCTCACCCATGTCTGCAACACCAATCTTATTGGACCACACCGATGAGACTTGCGGTGGTTTAAGTGTATTGTAGAAGAATATAGAAACCGAATCATAGTAAAACTGTGGCCTAGGTGAGTTATGGTCACCATCAAATTTTATGATATTCTTCTCGCCCTACAACAGACCATCACCAACAAAGGATATTCATGAAGCAGCTATATGCAAAAGACAATAACTTTTTACATGGAAAGTGCATGATGTACCGCAAAAAGTTTGAAGATGATGTCCGAGTGGTGTGGTTGAATAAATCTATCTCCATTAGCATGTGCAAACAATGCAGGAACAAATGTCTTACTTGCAACCTGCAATGCTCTTGGAATGTAAACATTACAGGATATTACCCAAGACCAAGGCCAAACTGGTATTTGAAGAAACTCTCATTTAGAAAAACTAATAAAATCAAAAGAGGCAATGTACATAAAGACACCAAAGATGATCCAAATGTGTATTGGAGCCTTGAAATTGAAAGTAGAAGAGCTGTGCATTTCTGCTACCAAATTCAGTAATGGGCGAAGAACAGATCAATTGATGAATAAAATAACGTCACTCATTATTTCAAAAATTTCGAGGAAACATTGTGGGTAACTTGTGCAAAACTTTTCTGAACACATAACTTGGCCAAGTCAGGATATTCAATTTACCCCCAAGGTAAGTGGTATGACCTCCCAAAACAGTAATTACCAAATGCAAAATCACAGGCACAGTACAACTCTGAAAGATTTAAGATCTCTATAACCCTACATTACTATAAAGCCCCTTGTAAACTACACAACTGCAGCCAAAGATCAGAGCCTTCCAAAGCAAACTGAATCGGAGTAAAGTAAATTTTGGAAATAAAAAATCAAGAAATATCATGATAGATTGATATCTTTGCAACCAATTAGTAACTGGAACTTAATAACAAAGGAAGTTGTTCTCGAATGGAAACCTGCGTGCAATTGAGGTCCTTAATATCAAAGTTAGCCCTTTTTTGTATCACCCGCCGCATATATTGCACTCCCATTTTCACCTGATACCACGAAAAGAGGTTTCAGATTTTTCCGAATTGAAAGCTGTGCAACTGTTATTGTCTCGACTCTCAATCATCACAAACACACATTCTTCTAATCATGGAAACAAATTTAAGAAATCAGTCGCTTAAGAGGGTCTATAACTGACTCTGTAAGGAGAAGTAAAGCAACATTAACAATATATATAGAAAAAATATAGAAACTATAAAATGCAAATTATTCAACATTGTCAAAACAGCTCATATAGGCTCCTGGTTAGCATGGTAAGGGATGATGACATGATGCAGTAACTTGAAAATATGGAAAATTTCCACATTCATTCCCTGAGTTTTCACAAAATTTACTTTGATGACATACGGTTTTAGGTATTTCTCATTGGTGACCAATGGCTTAATATCACGTAAGCCAAAAGATATATACTGTAAAGCACGACTAGGTAGTTTATTTTTTATTTTTTAATTTGTAACATTATGTGAAAAGTCACAACATTTACTTAAAATCTCTGAATTCGCACTTGATTATGTTGAAAAAGGTCATTAACTTTGATGAAATATGACTTTTTTGTAAATTAAGCAATGAAAGCGAAAAAAATTTCAAACCCCAAGTCCCCAAAGTGGGCTATAGCTCAAATCTCAGGTCATCAAAGTGGAACTAACCAAACTTTAGGGCACCAAAATGGAAGCACTCCTAACCACATGGAACCTGAGTTGAATTGTTCCTAGAAAGTAAAAATAATGAGAGGATCTTTGAAAAAGTGAATAAAATAAGAGAATGATGGACGAAGATGCTCCATATGAACCAGCAGAAGTCCTGGCATTTTTCGGATTCGAAAGAAGAAGCTCGTGTTGCAAATTATTTCAGAAAGAACTGCACATTGATAATCACAAGTTAAGACATTTGAGAAATTGGTTGTTCTCAGCAGCTAACCATTAATACTCAGTCTCTTCTCAAATGCCCGAAAATCACAAAAGAACCCAGATCACCCCAACCTTATTTGATCTAGAAACTCAGGCACATGTTATTTTACTCAAGTTCCTCATTATCATTTAAACTTCCTCTTCTGAAATTGTGATTTAAATCCAATGCACCCTCAGGCTCTTAGGGAGAGTCAAGAATGCACTATAGAGAGATGCTTTTCAGCAGGATTCATAAAATGGCATGATTCCATATCCGTTAGAAGGCTCCATGCAATCATCTCGTTCTTAAGCTTAATTTTGAAAGCTGGGCTTGTCACCTTGTTCCCACACTCACTTTTAAAGTACACCCCTCTAGGCTCTAGTAGCTCATACTTTTCTTTCGTTGTAATACTAATACACTTAGATGTATAGGAAAGACTCACTAGGATTGAACCAAGACATCATACAATAAATAAGACAATAATTTCATTCTACCAAAAAAAATAAGACAATAATTTAATATAATACCAAATGCCATATTGTAAAATTGTTGGAAGTTACCCACAACTGTACTGTTAGCTCAAACAGTTAGCACTAATAAATATAGCATGAGAATAATAAATAGATATCAAGGTACACCTCTCTAATAGGCGTAATAGCCCATACTTCTCTTCCTTTATAATACTGAAACACGGCACACTTAGCTGAAGACTCAGTCTAAGAAAAGATTGACTAGGATTGAATAAAAAACAATTTAGTGCTATTTTGTAAAAATGTTGGAAGTTACCACAGCACTGCTAGCTCAAACGACTGGCAATTGGGCACTAATAAATAGAGATTGAGAATAATAAATAGACTGAGAAAGAAACATACTGTGAATTTTGGAAGGCGGATTTTGTACACGTCCACAAGTTCCATCATGAGATTAAACAAGTCTGAAAAGGCACTATCTAATGCCATCCCAGTGATCGAAGGGTCCTCCGATCCATAAAGAAGGCTGCACAAGACAAAGCAAACATCAGTAGCATTACAGTAGCATTACAGGACATTTTAAAACCATGGGACGGTATATCATGCAGCCGCATAACTCTCATATAAAAAATATCCCAGCACTCCACCAGTCCACCCCACTCTCATTAGAGTAAATAGAAAATATGCGACTAAAAAATCAAGCAATATGGATTAGGAAGCTGGAAATAGGAAAGGCTACTAATATTAGTACTTCTTCCTTCATGGAATAGACTTCATACCATGTAACAGCGCCCATAGATCTTCCCCACAGTCCTATGCGTGATACATGCTTGGTATTCCGTAGATAAGACACCACAGCTCCAAGGTCATTTTTCTGACTTATCAAATAAGAGAAGTGAACTGACAGGTAACACAACCCATACAATTAACCAACAACTGAGAATGATACACATCCTGGAGAAAAACAAACCTCGTGCCATCCAAGACTGACATAGCTACCATCAGATAATCCCGAACCAGAGAAGTCTAGTGTGAAGACGGTAATATTTGCGGGAAGAAGCACCACAGCAGCCTCATTTGCATCCGCCCGACATCCACTATAATAATAAGGCAAATAAGTTTTGATCAAGAAAATTATTGACCCATAGAATGCAAATAAAAAGTCGCTTTATTGACCTGTTGCCATGACAGTATATAACGCATGGAAAGGCGGAATCTGTAGGGTATATAGATGGCACATAGTGACTGCACCTCAAGGTCTGACCTCTTTTATTTCTAAGCTGCAAATTTACAATCACAAAGCTAGAAGTAAGGGCACCAAGCTGAGAACTTGACAAATGTTTCTGCCAAAGATGAGAAAGAATAAGTAAAAGGGTAAGTCTTGATGTCCATACTTGCCTCCAAGTCCTCTCTTTTATACGCTTTGCCAGCAAGAGTAAATTCTTTCTCCCATAAGTACTTCTCTGGATCATATGACGCCCTGTAGATCCAATGAAGCAGAAATAGCATATAAATCACCTCCCGCCAGGCCAGACATGGTAACTTGTGGTAAATAGTGAAAAGTTTTCTTTAAATGTATTGTGATGAGAGATCTTGTACGGTCATGGAATTACATATCTTAGATAAACGCCACATAGCCTCTTAAATATTTTTCGCGATGATTTCATTTGACATTTAGAATAACATCGCCCATTTACCCCATTGCTCAACCGCCTTAGCCATGTCATGGCGTGGGGCTGTGGGGGTCTCGTGTATGCAGCTTTACTCATATGTTGAAAACACAAAGTGACTATTTTCGAATGACTCTTAAACAAAGTTGCGACAATAATAACTTGAGAAAACTGCTACTTCACTTTATAAAGAACGCATACCGTTTTATTAAGTATGGGTTGACACCTCAACCGTCTTATCGAGGTTTACAAGGTTCTCACAAGCACATTTAAGACAGTATCGGCTGCATTTTACTGATATTTAACACCTTAACGCAGACAATTCAGTGAGTCTTTGGATCTGACGAATGGAAAATGATATATCGCGATGACACAAATGGAAAGAAAGGAAAAGTTAGAATCCAGCCACCACAAATGTCATTCTTTCTAAGCTTGAGTTTATAAGCTTCCTTGCTCATTATATTCAATGTATGATGAGTGCATGTCATGTGTTTGACAATTCATTTATGTCCAAAAACATGTTGTCTGTACACAAAATAGATGTGCCCCATGACAACATTTGTTCAACACTTGCAAGTTGCAACCATGTTGGAGTATTATAGGCTGAATGTCAAACACGACATTTTGCTTGAAACAAACGTGATGAAGGTTAATAGTCATGTATCCATCATGATTATATTCCTTTTTTTTACTTGAGCCCTAATGAGAATTGGTTAGTTTATAATAAGTACTCCCTCCATTCCACTTTTATTGTCCTGTTTTTCCTCTAAACTTATTCCAAAATAATTGTCACATTTCTATATTTGGTAAGGAAAAATTGTAAACCCGCAATATTACCCCTAAATAACTAACCATTATAATCTTCATCCGTCCATCGGCATAACAATGTCCACCTTCCCTTTTATTTTGTTAGAGTATAAAACCGATCTTGGGAATCCAACCATCAGCTTAAGCTTCAACTTTTGGTTGAGATGGTTTCTTGACATGGTATCACAGCAAGTGCGACCACAAGGTCACGGGGTCGAAGCTCACCACACTCATTTCTAAGATGAAATATTAAGCACTAGATGGTTTCTTGACATATTTCAAGGGACATAGTTGGTAATTTACAATTTTTTCTTAAATGGAGAGAAAAAAGAAAGGTACCTGGGTGGTCTAATTACGAAATTGATGAACTGCTCAATCATATTTCTGAAATAAATGAGAAGCCTAAACAAGTTGAATAGACAGATCCCTGCATTTGATACATGAATGAATAAATTCTCAATAATGAATACAAAGTAGAATTAAACAACAAACAAAATACAATTCTACTTCCGCGAACAATAAATTGGTAGGTAACCAAACAATTTAAGGTGTAGAAGATACTAAAAATGAGATCAAAGTGCAAATTGTAATAGTTAGGGTTTGGGCAAAAATGGAAAGAAATGCAATGAAAGAAGAAAGGCAGACATTAATGTAAATCACAAAGAAAGAGAAGAGATGCCTGACTGTGTGAGTGAGTGACTATGTAGCCATGGAAGCAAGCTCGCAGTTTGTTGTTAGTTGGAATTTGGAAATTTGGAAAGACAATGGTAAAACAGGATTTATTTACACTATTAAGGTCCTCTTTTTTCCGGCTTATTTTCAGCTTACTTCAGTTCAGTTCAGTTCAGTTCAGCTCAGCTCAGCTTCATTCAGTTCGGCTCAGTTCAGTTCAGCTCAATTCAGCTCCACTAAATTCAGCCCATTTAAATTCTGCTCGTCTAAAACTTAATAGTCTTTATTAATATTATTTATTTATTAATACTATTATTATTATTATTATTATTATTATTATTATTATTATTAATTAATTAATTAATTAATTAATTAATCATCCTCATTATTGTTATTATAATGAAT
>VHZZ01000833.1:39339-50019 GCA_009801015.1 Silene noctiflora
GTTACCTTGCCCATGAAGGCGGAAGAACCACCAAGCTTAGTAACCGCACAAGCCACATTGGCAGGTGCACCACCGGGAGCCTTAACAAAGCCACGCGATTCACCTAATGAAACACCGGCTTCATCAGGGACGAAATCGATCAACATCTCTCCAAAGGCAACAATAGCGGGTGACTCCATTATTTTTTCTAAGTATTTTGGTATTGATTTAAGCAAAACTAGGTTATTAGATAAAAATATTATAAAGGTGAGTTTGGATGAGTATTGAAGCTTGTATTTATAGTGTTAAAATTGTACGTTGTTGATTTGTGATCAGACTCCTATTTCGAATTATTTTTATGATATTCAGTTATTATTGTTTACTTAATCAAATCCGGAAAGAAAATTATGTACTCTTGATAAATCCTATCCTAGATATAATAATACGTATATATCTATACCTATCTATTTTTGTATAATAAAAAGAAAAGATACAATGTGATTCCTTAGCCAATCAAATTAAGGTTAGCTTTTAAAAAAAAATATTATCCTAAATACAAACGATAATTAAACGGCACTAGACCTCTTGATATTTTGGGTTACCTAATTGTCCTAACAGGGTAAGAGTTCTGGTTTAGTGATACAAAATTGTATTTAGATAATTAGATGATCCACATAAGTTTATCCTCAATCGCTATAGGATAATAATTACATCGATAATAAACGGAAACATCATTACTAGAAATTATTACTTGGGAAACAAATTAGAGAACGTAAGTATAAGTAGTATTGATCGGCGTAATGTATGTACAATATATATATAGATTTTTTATTTTTTAGGGTATTATTCACATATTTTAAATCGTGAATATTGACTTGAACAAAATAAAACTATTGATATGATATTTATTAGTGTTAGTGTAAGAATGTAATGCTTGAGTATTATTGAATAAACATAAGCGTATATATACAAGCGTAAGACGATATTCTATCCTAGTATAAGAGATACGGTTATTACTAATAACCTTAACAAATATGTAAACATATTACAAAATATTCACACAATATACTTTGTCTAACACTCCCCGCAGTCGAATCGGGAGGTTCACGTACGTTATGACTGGAACAAAATTCATTGAATAGAATCGATGGTAAGCCTTTCGTGAAAACGTCCGCAACTTGTGAACGAGAAGGGACATGATGAACTCGGACATCTCCTCGCGCAACTTTCTCTCGTACAGAATGAATGTCTAGTTCAATGTGTTTAGTACGCTGATGTTGAACCGGGTTACCAGCGAGATAAATCGCACTAATGTTATCACAATAGACTAGGGTACCCTTGTCGAGAGGACGATGCAGTTCACCAAGGAGATTTTGAAGCTAACAGGACTCCGACACAACATTAGCTACACCCTTATACTCCGCCTCAGCACGCGAACGATAGTGCGTAGGCTGCCTTTTTTATGTGTCTAATATTTATACGATTTATCCCCCTAATTTAGCTCGGTTTTACATGTTTATTGCACTATTTTTAGCGTTTTAGTGAGCTAATTCCGTGTTCTTGATATTTTGCTTGTGTTTAGTATGTTTTGTAGGAAATGTAGCTTTTAGTAGCTATTTTCCGTCAAATGTGCAACTATCGAGATCACGAGGTTAAGTGGGAACTGGACCGGATCATGATTGGATCATACATGCAAATTGTCTTGGAATGATGAAATGTGGGAGTAATGGCCCAAATGCAAAGTCAACAAATCATCATATGGCAAATGTAAACAAATGAGAATGAAGTGAAGCCCAAAGGAATGAAGTCCAAAATATTAGTGGAATGCAAGCTTAGGATTCCACAAAGATTTCACATATGAGCAATAAGTCGGACGATTAAAGGGTACTTAAGACGCAACTTAGGATTCCCTGAGCATTTAATCAACAATTAAAGGCTTTGGACCGGAATTCACGCGTCCCCCTAGCTATTTACGTTTCACCCTATGGTTACTATATAAAGGGTGCTATGATCCGACTTGTAGGCATTTATCATATATCTTATTCTGTCACTTTTACATCTTTACAATCATTCTTATTAGCTTAATCTTTCTCTTAGTTTACTCTTAGTTCCAGAAACTAGTTTACGTTTTGTAATCACAATACAATCTTTAAGTTTCATTTGCAATTTCAATACAAGTTACTTTGGTTTACATTTGTTCTTCATTATCAAGTTGCAACCTCTTTTTGGTAATCCTTTCATTCTAGTTTTTACATTGTTATTTCATTTGCTAGTTTAAGTTGTTATCATATATGCATTTCTTAATTAGTAAATSGTTAACTACATTTCTCTTATAATAATCTCATGTTATTGTCTAGTCATTTACATTTTAGTATTTACATTTCCATTACATTTTCATTTAGCATTTCATTATTAGTTTCTCATTTAGTTTATGTTAATTAGCTTAGTTTATATCTACTTTTCGTATTCCATTTCTAGACATTGTATCTTCATCATTATGTCTATGCTTAATTCATCATTTTTAGTTATTGTCATTTGCATCATGAGTGAGTAGTTTCATTTTTGTCTAGGGATTAGAGGAGCCATGCATTAGTTATTATTCATCATGTTAGATTAGAATGTTATAACTTTGCATAATTGTTTCTACATATGCTTGTTTTGTATTTCTTTATCTTAGTTTATTGATCACAAACTTTGGTTAAATGTGTTAATGCATTCTATAAGTCGAGAGGCACGGATTTTTATTAAACTAAACATGTTGTATTAGACCAATCTAGTCATTGCGAGAGTTCGTTAGAACCCGATCTAAGATCGACAATAATATCGAGAGGTGGTTGTCCACAGACCTAGACATTTATCTTTGTTATGCATTTCTAATATCACATGAATCATTTTACTATGCATGAGTGACCCGACATCCCTAGACTTCTTTAATCATATTTTTTTAATTGATCATTTCTATTTACATTGCTTTTTATTTACACTGCATTTCACCAACCAAAACGAAAAAATATATCCCAATCTTGATAAAGATCTAACCATAGAAATTCTTAAAGCAACTCTCGTTTCTCTGTGGTTCGACCCTACCTTACTACATTAATTTGTTGCCAAGTCTAGGGTAATTATCTTTGCTAGGTGTGCGACCGCCTATCACTTTTCGAGGCGCCACTGGTGGAACGACGAGTGTCCGTATAGCCATCCCAATCGGCGTCCGTGTAGGACGTCAGCCGTCAGGGACGTAGGAGGTGAAGAGCCAAGATAGAGCCCAAAATGAGTCGTGCCATTGATATAACGAAGCAACCGTTTTAATGCATTCAAATGAGATTCCATTGGGTTATGCATGAAGAGACACACCTGTTGAACCGCATAAGATATATTAGGCCTAGTAAAGGTGAGATACTGTAATGCACCTGCAAGACTTCGATACAAGGACGGGTCAATGTAATCCATGGACGAAGTGGAGCTAAGCTTGGACTTGGTATCCACCGGGGTTAGACGGGCCTTACATGAGGCCATACCAGCATGGTCCAAAATTGATTCAGCATACTTCTTTTGCGATAATAAGGGACCATTCCTACACCGTGTCACAGAGATGCCCAAGAAATAACTCAGGGACCCGAAGTCCTTCTTAGAAAATTCGGAACCAAGACTAGCCATAAGAGACTTGCGTAAGGAGTCCGAGGAGGCGGTGAGTATTATGTCATCAACATAAATCGTTGGAGCTAGTGCGGTAGATAAAAAGAGAATTACCACACTTACTTTGAACAAAATCGAGCTTACCCACAAAGTCAGCAAAGCGTTGATACCAAGCCCGCAGAGCTTGCTTGAGACCGTATAACGACTTTTGCAAGAGACACACATGAGACGAAAATCGTTTGTCACGATATCCAATAGCTTGATGCATATAGACGGTCTCACTAAGGTTCCCATGAAGAAACGCATTCTTTACATCAAGTTGATAAATGGACCACTTTTGAGAGAGAGCCAAGCTTAGCATTGTTCAAATTGTAGCGGGCTTAACGACTGGACTGAAAGTTTCACCACAGTCAATGCCAACCTGTTGAGTTTTGCCATCACYTAAAAGACGAGCCTTATACCTTTCAAAGGAATCATCAGAATTAAACTTCTGACAAAAAATCCACGTAGAGCGTATAATATTCACATTAGATGGACGTGAGACTAACTCCCATGTCTTATTGATAATTAGAGAATTATACTCGTCGTCTATGGCCAATTTCCAATGGGTGTGTTGAAGCGCGGAGAGGGGAGTCTTAGGTATGGGAGAAACAGACACGATAATATTTAGGTTATACTTCAGGTTCGGTTTCGAAATACCATGGTCACCTCTAGTGACGGCTTCAGACGCAATGGGGCGTGGTATGGGTGAGCCAGTCTCGTTATGTGGGGTATAAGGAGTTGATGAGGGGCTCGGTATAGGGGCAGGTGTACTCATGAGAGAGGCTGAACGAGGAGAGGCAGGGGTCGTGCTTGGGTCGGGTGGCTCATGGGGGGTCTTGGGTTGTGTCAAATTATTGGTTATTTGGTGAACAAGATATGGGGACATGTCAGTACTTAGGAAATCATATGGTCGTGATTCAGGGCGAGAAATCCGAACAAAAGGGAATTGGGTTTCATCAAATATGACGTGACGATTTGTAGTGATTTTCTTTGAGGCAAGATCGTAACAATTATACCCACGATGATCTTTGGGATAACCAAGAAATACATAGGGAGAAGACCGATCTTGAAGCTTATTAATGGTGGTTAATGACTACTTGATAGGATAAGGGGATAACATAAACAACCAAAGATTCGAAGGTGAGAATACGACGAACTTTTGATGTAAAGCAAATTAAGCGGTGTATTATATTCAAGTGTTTTACTAGGAAGGATATTTAACAAGTAGGTTGCCATCATCAACGCGTGATGCCACATAGAGGATGGATCGGAACTATGGAGAAGTAAAGTACAAACAATATGTTAATGGAGCGAATTTTGCGTTCGGCTTTGCCATTTTGCGATGAAGTGTGCGGACAAGAGAGTCTAAAAGACAATACATGCTTAGCACAAAAAATCCCAAAACAGACCGTTGTCAAATTCTTTATCATTATCACATTGTATAGTTTTTATTTTCCGTTCAAATTGAGTACGAATATAATTTCTGAAATTTACGAAAATTAAGTAGACTTGAGATTTTTTAGCAATAGGAAAAGTCCACAAAAAATTTATAAAATCATCTAGAAATAAATATAGTATCGATGTCCCGATGTGCTAGGAACCGGTGAGGTCCAAAGATCACTATGTAGAATATCAAAAGGTAAAGAGGTGCGTGACATAAACGGAAAAAACGGTAATTTGAGAATTTTTTCAAGAGAACAAGCATGACAAATAGAATTCTTGTTTGACGAATTAAAAGCAATCAAATTATTATGTCTAAGGGAATTAAGAACTGGAGCTTTGGGATGTCCTAATCGATCATGCAACAGAGAGGTTGCAAGAGGAGCAAAAGACGCCTTATAAGGAGCGGATATGACATTGGTGACCGGATATAACTCACCCCAACTATCACACCTCAAGAGACGTGTCCCCGTCATGTAATCCTTCACAACAAAACCAAAGGGGTCAAATTCAACACTACCGGAATTATCAGTGGTAAACTTTCGGACCGACACTAAGTTTTTGACTAGTTTGGGTACGTGGAGGACATTGTTAAGGTGTAAAAGAGGGTTCGGGTTGGATAAAAATGTATTTCTAGACCCGTTAATAGGCACATATTGACCATTTCCGACAAGAATTCCATTTTTAGTACTCTTATTAACATAAGATGAGCGTTTACCGGCGTCCGACGTCATGTGAGATGTAGCACCGGTGTCCATGAAATATCGCGGATAAGGTGGAATCAAACCAAGTGTATACATCACAGCTTCGATGTCGGTTTGAGAAGGAGGAGACTCGGCTGAGTAGGCTTGCGGTCTCGGGCTTGAAAATGCACAAGGTGCAGAAGGCCTAGTCCAGGGAGCCGTGGGGTAAGGACACGGAGGATAGCCCCATGGAGGTGGCGTCCATTGCCATGGAGCATATCCACTAGCCCAAGGCGAGGTAGGAGCGGGATTCGTATGTGATGCTTGATTTTTGCTAGCCTCGGTGTAAGTGGACGAACCTTTTCCTCCGTTGTTACCTTTCCCACCACCTTTATTTCCCCATTTATTATTATTCCAATTTTTATTGGATTTGTTCTGAGCAGGGGCAGGAGGTCGTCCAAGAATGGACTCGCCGTCGGTTGTAGTCTTGGCCAGCATAGCAGACAACGCGCCAGTAGCAGATTGCTTCGCGAATTCCGCTTCTTCGAGCGTCACATAGAACGAGCATGATAGAAGGGAGGAAGCGGGTTGCTTTGGCGAATAATGATACCTACACTATTGTAAGCAGGAGACAAACAAGAAACTAATTGAAGTACGAGACGACTATCGCTTACCGAAGAACCGACGTTCTTAAGTTGATCAACAATACTTTTAAGACGTTGGCAATAATCGGATGCGGTCGAGAAATCTTCCATAGAAATTTGGGAAAATTCCTGCTCAAGTGTGATGGCCCTAAAATCTTGATTATCGTGAAAAATATTTTTAGTGCGATCCCAACAATCTTTTGCCGTCGAATTTTCTTCAACAATGGTTTCGAGAAGGTCATTTCTGACGGTTGCATATATCCACTGCAATACTGTGGCATCAATAGTCTCCCATAACTCCTTATCATCATCCGGTGAAGGGTCGATTGCTTTACCCTTCGATGGGATGATGTGGTAAAGCACACGTGTGGACTTGGCGTGATTCGTAAAAAGAGCAACTCAAAGCGGATATTCATCGTTATCCATGATAAGGGTGACGAAGATATGATTGCGGATGTTGGCCACTGCTAAGGCCGGTTGAAAGGAAGAGGAAGAAGATGTGGAGGACTTCTTGTAAGGCATGGTGACGTGAGGTCGTTTGAATGACGATAGTTCGGTTGTGAGAGGGTCGTATGAGAACGACAGCTAGGGTAGAGCAGAAGCGAAAAGAAGGATCTTGGCCCTAGGAAGCTGATACCATGTAAGAATGTAATGCTTGAGTATTAGTGAATAAACATAAGAATCTATATATAAGCCTAAGATGATATTCTATCCTAGTATAAGAGATACGGTTACTACTAATAACCTTAGCAAATATGTAAACATATTACAAAATATTTACACATTATACTTTGTCTAACAATTAGTACTACTTCCCGTTATTATTATTATTATTATTATTAAAAACTAAACAAAAAATAGTTTATTTATCCTACATGCATTGAGAGTAAGGGTAAAGGTGATAATTATGCTATTCATGTCGCTTACGAGTTCGGTGTATCAGATTGAACTATTTCAGCTCTGAACTTTGTCAGGTCAATTCCTTGTCCGAGTCTGTTCGTTTTCATGCCGGTCATCATCAGGTTAGAATATTACTGATACCAAAATTTTTGACGTTGGCATATCTATAATTGTGGCTTACTTATTATGTTGTTGTTATTAAGAACATAGGTACGGACTTAATTAAAGACATCTCAAATTACGATCAACAGTAAAAGGATCACAAAAAATAAACACATGTATAATGATAAACTAAGAACTCAGATGAACAATTGTGTGAATATTTTTCTTATTATTCAACGATGAAAGGATTCCAAATATATATACAAGGCTAACTTCTAGCTTAGGAAAACTATCCCTAAGTAAAAGGTAAATATCTTAACATAATATTACAAGAATAATTACATACTAAGATTACGATATACAGAAGATCATAACAATATGCATAATATTCTTTCACTCCCCCTCAAGTTGGAGCACTTGGTAAACCAAGTCTCAACTTGGACTGCAAATGATCATACGCTTCACCTCCGAGTGCCTTTGTGAATAAATCCGCTATTTGATCTTTACTTCGAATATGCAACGTGTTGATGGTTTTGTTTGTCAAATGTTGCCGCACAAAATGGCAATCAATTTCAATGTTTTTGTACGATCGTGAAAGATCGGGTTTTTCGCAATATGGATAGCCGCTTGATTATCACAGAATAAATTCATTTGCTGTGAATGAAATACTCCTAACGACGCAAGAAAATCTTTTAGCCATACTAACTCACTTGTGGATGCTGCCATCGCACGGTATTCAGCCTCAGCCATCGATTTGACAACCGTCACTTGCTTTTTAGCTCGACAAGACACCGGTGAATTTCCAAGTGACACGAAATAACCACTTAAGAACCGTCTTGTTAATGGGCAGCTTGCCCAATCTGAGTCACAATACCCGTTTATCTGCAAGTCTGATTCCTTGCTTATCACAATTCCTTTGCTGGGATTCATCTTTATGGACCGTACAACTCTCAAAGCGGCGTCTCAATGCTCCTTCCTTGACTCATTGACAAATTGCGATAATACGTGAACCTCATACACAAAGTCAGGCCGAGTGATAGTTATATTATAATTAATTCCCTCCATTATGGAAAAGTATGTTTCATAAGAAACATACGTAAATAGATTTCTAACTGAATGAAACTTGCTTCATTGATCACTAGCATAAATGGTAGATGTTTCATGTAGTTATTAGTTTTTTGGAGTTATAGCTTTTCATTAGCTATAAAAGAAGATGAAAGTTATGTAGTTTTAGCATCCTCATATCCTCATTGTTGTATTAATTTGAGTGATCAATAAAATTCCTAGTGCGACTATAGTGAGTATGTAGTCAAGTTGGTGAACCTCGTAAATATTGTGTCCTTGTTATTTTTCTGATTCTTATTATCTTTATTATTGTGTGTGTGACTCATACCAAAAATCCCTACCAACTGGTATCAGAGCCCCATTAGGCGGGTGAGGGAAGAGAGATCCACTAAAATTCACAATAACGGAAGGCGGTAAAATTTTGTTCGATAAATTCGATGGGAAGGATTTTGCTTTCTGGAAAATGCAAATAATGAATTATTTGTATTCAAATAATCTACATCTTTCTTTGGAAGGCACTAAGACGGATTCCATGGAAAAAGAAGAGTGGGAAAAATTGGACAGGCAAGCGCTAGGTGTCGTGAGATTAACGCTGGCACTGAATGTTGCATTCAATGTGATGAGTGCAGAGATGACATTGGACCTTATGAATGTCCAAGAAAATATGTATGAGACACCTTCAGCTACAAATAAGGTTTTCCTTATGCGTAGGTTGTTTGGTTTACAAATGCATGAAGGAACCACAATGGCGGATCATATTAATGATTTTAATGTGATCACAAGACAACTTAGCTCCATAAAGATTGATTTTGATGATGAGATAAAAGCATTAATTTTATTATCCTCATTACCTAGTTGTTGGGATACTACAGTGATTGCAATTAGTAGTTTTCAAGGACAAGAGAAGTTCAAATTTGAAAATGTACGTGATCTAATTCTTAGCAAGAGCATTCGCAAGAATGGATTAGGTGAGACGTCGGGAATCAATGGGAGCAGATTAATTGCTAATAGTAGAGAAAATAAAAATTATAGAGGTGGTTATCGTGGAAAATCAAAGTCAACAACTAGAGGAGGTGCTACATGTTGGAATTGTGGTGAGAGTGGACATGTAATATGGAATTGTCCAAACCCTAAGAAAAATGGACAACAGCGTAATAATGAGGATGGAAATGCAGCGATAGCTGTGGAGGATGAAGGTGACCTTTTGGCAGTGAGTGTCGAAGATCCGATTGAGTCTTGGGTATTAAAATCTGGTGTATCATTTCATGCTTATCCGGATAAAAATTCCTTTCATAAATTTATCGGTGGAAGGTGTGGTACTACTTACTTGGCAAATGGTAAAGCAGTGTCGATTATGGGAAAAGGTGATGTTGTGATACGTACCCCAACTGGGGGTAAGTGGGAGCTAACAGATGTTATGTTCATCCCGAACTTGAAAAAGAAATTGATATCTGTAGGAAAGCTCGATGAAGCGGGATACAAGGTTGTCTTTGAGCAAAGTTCCTGGAAAATAGTCAAGGATGTTATAGTGGTAGCTCGTGGAACTAAGAGTGGAACTTTGTACACCACTGCAGGTTGTAGTGACATAAGTAGTATAACTGCGGGAGGGACGAAGAATGAAGTTATTTCACGAGACTTGTTGTGGAATCCAAAAACTATGCATAGTGTCTAATACTACGGTTTTCTGTGCCTGTAGATACTCTATCGAGTAAGTAAGTGCGCTTTACAATCAGAGTCTGGTTGCTGGGTACTCGATCGAGTACGTGTGGCACTCGATCGAGTAAGGGGCACTCGATCGAGTACGTCACTTACTCCATCGAGTAAGTCAGTCTTACGAGTCTTTTTAGTCGGGCTTTGTTAATAACGCGGGAGGGGTATTTAACCTTTTTCCGTTAGTTTCTTTTTCATTTATCTTTTCTTAAATCACTCAAAGCAAAAAGAGAGAACGTAGTTGCATTCCCCTTCGCGTTGTTAGCAAATCCAAAGGCTAGAGTCGTCGATTTCCGGAATTCTTGACACCGTCGTGATCGTCGTCTTGTGGGTAAGATCTAGATACCATTTTTATGTTGCTTAGACGATTTTGATTAAAAACCGTAATTGGGTGTTTTGGAGGTAATTGGAGTTATCATTGTAGTGATTGTAATTGTGTGATTATATGTTTGTATAGGAGGTGAATTTGTAGAGGAGCA
>VHZZ01000833.1:77244-93562 GCA_009801015.1 Silene noctiflora
TTAAGCTGAAAACACAAACACTTAGTCCATTAATAAAGCAGATTTTTGGTGACTCATGTTGTACCTTTAATAATTCTTTAACATTGCCTTAATATGTGTGCATAAAGTATAGTGGTAGTGTGGAGTTGAATGGAGGGAGTACAATACTTGGTGATAAAAAAAATACTCTCTCCGTAGCAAATTAGCAATTATTTGTTTATGTTATATAAAAATTAAGTTATTTGAGTAATACTGATATTTTATTATTAAATGTTACAAAAATAATATACAATTGCTTTTTTTAAATTGTGTGTAATTTAAAATACTAAAATTAATAATATTTAAATTATTATTTCAAATATTTTTCTTATTTAAAAGATGGTAAAAAAGGTGTTGGGAACTATTTTTTAACCCGTTTTCTGACCCAAACCTTGCATGTGTACCGTAAGACATAACTCGTCTTCGACCTAACCCATATTACTCGCATTCGACCTAACCTGTATTCTCACTCTTGATTTTCCGTTGATCAAACGGGTCTACCCGTTCGGGTTGGGTCTCAACGGGTCATTTCAAGTTGCGTCAAGTAAACAAATAATTTTTATTTTGACACTCTTATTGTTAAACTGCTAGTCGCCCTTGTAACGGACATATCCGTCCACAAGCTTGTGTAACACCCTCATTTATTCAGGAGTCTGTAGCTAGACCTCCCAAGTAAATAAGAGAGTTACCATCTCAGTTTCCTGAGGCAATGTATAACAAAGTATAGCAATCCAAAGTACTTAAATTAAAGTAAACATTTTAATGGTCTTATTACAACTTGACCAACTGAAAACTGAAATAATAATTAATGCATCTCGCAATGGAATAAATAAAGTACATAAAATAAGTAACACTGTCTAAACTAACTGAGCTAGACAACTAGGTAGATACAGCCATTCGTCCTCACGCATCCCCATGAGCTCCCAAGTCAATTATCTCAAGACCTGTCAATCAATCTACTCCCTAGTAAATAGTTCATCACAAGTGTTTACAGAATACACTGTCAACCAAACGGTTGAGTAGGATAAATAAACAGTAGACACACACAACCACATTATAATATAATGTCAAATGCAAATGCTTCAACCACTGAGCTCATCCACACTATCCACCAGAGACTCACAGCCTGGGGCCTTCCAAATTCTACATTATCCACCAGAGACTAAGTCTGGGGCCTTCCAATACTCACACACTATCCACCAGAGACTAAGCATGGGGCCTTCCAATTCATATCGATCCATATGCAATAATATTAACAATTGACAAGGTACTTACAATTCCACATGGCTGAACATAGAATGTAATACACATCACAAATTAAGCCAAAGGCTAACCTCATTCAACATCCAATGCTCACATTATAAATATATCACATTAAGGCGATCTAGCTGACAAGGCTAAAGTCGTATCACCTTAATCAAAGGAAACCTAACTCGGTACTAACTAATAGTTAGTGGTAAGTAGGGTATCGTATCCACGGGAGGCGGTAATAATCTAGTTTGCTATTAATTAAGTCTGTCTTAAAGGTAACAATTTTCTTGAAGGTTTGGTTTGTTCAACTAAAACTAACTGCAATGAAGTAAATAAAACGAATTCAATAAGATTAAAAGGTCTAGGGATTAAGTTCACTAGGTCAGTTATCCGGGGTGATGATTTAACTAATTAATTAAGCAGTTATGTTGTTTAAGGTCATATGATCGGTCGACTCAAATATGTCTGTTAGATCTAAACTTAACATGCGATCGCTATAATTAAGTCAGTCTATTCAATTGTCGCAGCAGCCTATACTAGTCTTAACCCGGTCGGTGAAAATCCTAATTTTCAAAACTAATTAATTAACTCTGATCAGTAAATCAATTAACTAGATTTAAGACAACAATCAAACAACAACTAAAAGCAGTTTAACAATCAATTCATGAAGATAAACCCCATTCTAACAACCTATATCCCCTTTCACCCTATATTAATAAATTAACTACTCATACTAACAACAATAAAGTGAAAGAACATCATAATTAAAAGCATGTAAAAGATGAATAAGGAAGCAATTATAAAACTAGAATTTGAATTAACAATAAATGAGGAAAGATTAACAAAGTATCGTAAATTAAAGATGTAGATCTGGAAGAACAACAATAACTAAACAAATCTAATAGATTTCTATGAGTTTTTATGTAAAATAAGGTGTAACCTAATAATAAAGCACGAGTTTCCTATTTATATTACAAATAAACCGACTTAAGGAAAGTTCCGGAAAAGTTTTCAACGAAGTGGATCCTCGATCGAGTTAAGCATATTTGATCGAGAACAACATACTCGATCGAGGTAAGCATACTCGATCGAGGACAACATACTCGATCGAGGTCATCAGCTCCTCGATCGAGGAACTAGTCTCAGCTTCTTCATCTTGCTGATTCTTCTCTTCTTTCCATCTTTCCTCCTTCATTTCCGTTCTATCTTCTTCGAACTCCGTCTTGCCGACTCCGCGGTGCTCCATTTTACTCATTTGCTCCACAAATGCACTCATCCTGCATTAAAACACCAAATGGCGGAAGTATCGACATTCTAACATAAACAACATATAAATGTCATATTATAGCATGAAACCGTCTCAAAAGTAACTAAGGGGAGGCATAAATATGTATATATAATTATGACTCATCACTAGCTGAGTAGTTTATCCTACCTTTTCAGCAATTACTTCGAAATAGCAATTCACGCAAGAATCAAAAGTATTCCACCTCAAACTCGTGACCTAAAACAATTACTGATAAATAAAATTACTAACCACATCATACATTCTATTATTATTTAATTATAATTTATTTATTATTGATTACGTAATTTATTGAATTAAAAAACTAAACTAATTACGAAAACCAACTCACACCCTCAACCTCCATCACCCACGGCCAAAACCCCGACAAACTCCTACCTATACACGGCCATACACCCTAAACACACCGTGGTCAGCCAACCCCCACCACGGCGTGCCCAGCCATGCTCCAACCTCGCCGCCGAGTCAACACAACCACCCCAAACACCACTCCCTAAGACGTAGGTGCACGAACTCCCACCTCACATACACGAAACCCGTGACTCAAAACACCACACCACCATCACGACACAACCCCACACCACCACTGGCCACCACCATTGTCACCACTGACTCACGACAGCACCAGGGGCGGTCTCCTCTTCCCCTCAATGCAACTACACCGACCATGGTGGTCGTCTTAAGACGGTTTCAACGCAACTCCCTTCCTTCCCCTAATTTCGTGTTCTCCGGCCACCACCACCACCACCAAGGCGCCGCCTTTACCCCACTGACACCACCACCAGCGTCGCCCCAACCACCAGGTACCAACCCATCCCTGTACAGGCCACGACGGGTCCATGTAAGGGGTCAAACCCGTGTTCAAAACCCGCGACACCAACATCGCCACCACCCTTTAACTCTCAATTAACCACCCCTGCGGCGGTCTCCGACGGTCAACAGAAGGTCAGGTGCACTCACGGTGGTCCACGGCTATGCTAAGGTCAAGGTCACGGTCGAAGGCAGTCACACGGTGGTGTACGGTGGTCAATATACACGGCCAACTATAATTTAAAGTGATTGAGTTGAGAGACGGTCTTACCTGTTAGACGATTATCGATTAGGTTTTCCTTTAGAAGTTTTTAGATTTGTGAAGATTATTAGGTTATGATGGTCTCTTCTATTTATATAGTAGGTTAAATTAGATTATATTATTTAATTAGGAAACTCGTATGCAACTTAATATAATATATTATTCAATCCCGACTCCCTTAGACTTACACAAAGCTCAAGATATAGTCGGCCCCATCATAAATGCCCGACTCTTATTATATTATCTCGTCTTATTTGCAAATACTAATTATAATTGCTAAATTAATTATTTAAAAAGCGTAATTACTTATATAATTCTCATTAAATTACTGGGTATTACAGCTCGCGACGAGTAAAATGACAAAATAGATTGTTACTCTCTATGCGCTCTCCTTTTTTCTTATCTACCTACAAGGGTTGTACTTAACTCGTCGCAATCTTGCGACAGATATTGGAGCCCATTGAATTGGATAGGAAATCGATCAAAGTGGGTAGTCCAGGTTATCAATTTTTTTAAACAGCTTGTCTCATTGAAGACGGACACTATCCGTCACAAGCTGAAGACGGATAGTGCCCTCTCACAATATCACAAGTGGGAGGGCAAGTGGGGTGCTCCATTTAATTCTCACTTGATTTGCCACTTGCATATTGTAAGAGGGACACTACTCGTCTTTAACTTGTGACGGATAGTGTTCGTCTTCGATTAGAATTTCTGGTTTTTTAAAATTATTTAGATGTTTTTTATTGGATTAATAAGGTTAGATGTAGAATGGAATTACAAGAGTGATATTTGGAAGAGCGAATGAAGGAGATGACAAATTTGCGCGAACATTTAAAAGATCACAAATTCTCATTTGTGACATGTACTATCCGTCACAAGGGAGAGACGGAGCGGATACATACCATATTCTGTCAATATGGATACAAGTGGGTCATTTTGTGTGTTTGTTTATTATTTATAGGATTTGTAGGGAGTACTATATAATACTCCCTCTTATCTTTTATTTTCTTCCCTATTTCCCAAAACGGATTATTCGGCTTTTCTTCCTTATTTCCTTTTCTGGAAGATTTGTGTGGTCCAAATTCATTTGCATGTGGGTAGTGTGTTTTATGTGTTCCAAATTCATTTCCTTATTTTTTGTGCAAAAGGGAAAGAGGAAGAAAATAGAGGATATGAGGGAGTATTATTTTAATGTGTAGGGACAAAGGCATTAAATGTTAATTTGACTTGAGTTCATATATTTTCTCATTTTACAACTCTTCAAGATGGTTACATTTTCAACTAAGCTGGTAAAATTATAACACATACTTATATGCGACCATGTTTATGCAATTTTGTTATCATTATTAGAGTTTCATTTGCCAAGGAAATGATTATTATTATGGTTACATTTCAGACTAAGATGCTATCATTTTTACACAAATCACCTTCTTTGCATTATGACTATCTGAGTTCATATATGCTCCCATTTTAAGACTTTTCAATATGGTTACATTTTCAAATAAGCTGGTAACATTATAACACATACTCACACGTGACCATTTTTATGCAATTTTGTTATCATTATAAGAAGAGTGATGAAGTGGCCTTCCTGAGGTGTTTGCATAGGGAAGTCCTCTTTTTTTCTATTTCTTTATTGTGTATTGTCAAATCAATTTTAAATATATTAACATACAAAATGACCCTATTGTATCCATATTAACATAATATGGTATATATCCGCTCCGTCTCTTCCTTGTGACGGATAGTGCATGTCACAAGAGAGACTAATTGTTAAAAGATTGAGCAAATAATTCATTTTTACAATTTATATGCGTTTTTTGTTTTCAAAGTGAGAAAAAACGATAAAGTTACCAGATGCTAGGTAGAAGTTTGTCAAAGTTAACGGAAAACCTCATTAGAGGTCCTTATAGCTATGCTATTAAATTTCAGATCTTTATAGCCATATTCTTAAATATTTCGGGTCCTTATTGTGCACTTTACTCACTATATAAGCTAACAATTACTCTGTATAAGCAAGTTTGATATATAAACGATAGGAGTATATCTTTGCTATATATATTGTAGGAAATTTTACATCAAATATGTTACAASACTACTTCTCAAATACAAATGATAATAACTTGCTAAAAGGAAGATGCCCTAACCGAACCTTAAATGTTTGTTGCTAGTTTGCCACAAAGCAATATCACCATAACCTTGTTATTTGAACATACATAACTTAGGTTCTTTCTTATATATGCACATTACAAAGGGCGTAGGACTAACTGAAGGAAGTCATTTTCCTCAAAAACATTCTTATTTTTCTTCTTCTCATATTTGTTTGGGAGAAACTAATTCTATCACCAATCACCATAGATAAGGGTTCATGCATGAGACATTTTATTGATTTGATCATATTGTTAGTTAAGTAGTTCGGAGTAATTTGGCAACGTAGAGTAACATTGTAAAAAGCTTCTTCTGCTTCAAATATCACACAACACTATTTGATAGTCAATGACTTTAACTTATCTCGTTTATTCAAAAGGATGAGATAAGTTAGTCTTATCCTAGGATAAACCTAGTTTTCTTGCCGGTTTTACCCAAAGTAGACAACATATCCAATACTTATCCTTCCAAACATGGAATACAGATCAGCAGAAAAACAGGGCCTGGATCTTGATCTATGACCAAATATAAGAACGTGATTTATTCCAAAAATTATGCCATAATCTTTTCCATTCAACTCAATTCAATTAATTTCCATATGAACACACCCCACCACATCACCCACATCCCTCCTTAATTATTCTGACACACACCCAACTCATTTCTCCTCCTTTTCCTCCACCGACAACTCCCACCACCTTCTAATTCATCAACAAAATTTCACAATTTCTGCCCAAAATCACAACAAAAATAAAATAAAAAACATAAAAAATGTGGTGGAGCAAGTATTTTGGGCAACAAAGAATTGCCCAATTCCAAAGAAAACTCAAGAATATGAGAGTCACAATTTTATGTCTTGTATTAACCCTTGTTATGATCCGATCAATGTTAGGTGCTGGCGAATTCGGCACCCCGGAAAAAGATCTTTCTCTTCTCCTTGGCACGACGGGTCACGATATTCACGCTACCCGTCGTATTTTAGAACAACTTAATAATAATGGTAAGACCGTCTTACACAATAATATTAATAATAATAATAATAATAACCCCAACTCCAACTCCAAACCCGACCCCAATCCCAATAGTTATGAGTCGTTTGATATTTCGACTATATTGGTTGATGAGGAACCCGAAGAAAAGAAAGACCCGAATATGGAATACAGTTTGGGCCCAAAGATATCCGATTGGGATGAACAGAGGGAAAATTGGTTGAAAAATAACCCACATTTTCCGAATTATGTAGGGGTTAATAAGCCTAGGGTGTTATTGGTGACGGGTTCGTCGCCAAAACCGTGTGAGAATCCGGTAGGGGATCATTACTTGTTGAAATCGATTAAGAATAAGATTGATTATTGTAGGATACATGGAATTGAGGTGTTTTATAATATGGCATTGTTAGATGCTGAAATGTCAGGGTTTTGGGCTAAATTACCGTTGATTAGGAAATTGTTACTGTCGCATCCTGAAATCGAGTTTTTATGGTGGATGGATAGTGATGCAATGTTTACTGATATGGTGTTTGAATTGCCATGGGAGAGGTATAAAGATATTAATTTAGTTATGCATGGATGGAATGAAATGGTTTACGACGATAAAAATTGGATTGGATTGAATACAGGAAGTTTTTTGTTGAGGAATACTCAATGGTCATTGGATTTGCTTGATACTTTGGCTCCGATGGGGCCCAAGGGGGCGGTTAGGGAGGAGGCTGGGAGGGTTTTGACTAGGGAGCTTAAGGGTAGGCCGGTTTTTGAGGCGGATGATCAAAGTGCTATGGTGTATGTATTGGCTACACAAAGGGAGAAATGGGGGGATAAGGTGTATTTGGAGAATGCTTATTATCTGCACGGGTTTTGGGGGATATTGGTTGATCGGTACGAGGAAATGATTGAGAAGTATAAGCCGGGTTATGGTGATCATAGATGGCCTTTGGTTACGCATTTTGTTGGGTGTAAGCCTTGTGGGAAGTTTGGGGATTACCCTGTTGAAAGGTGCTTGAAACAAATGGATAGAGCATACAATTTTGGTGACAATCAAATTTTGCAGATGTATGGTTTTAGTCATAAGTCTTTAGGTAGTCGGAAGGTGATTAGGGTTCGGAATGAGACTAGCAACCCGTTTGACATTAAGGATGAGCTTGGTTTGCTTCACCCGAGTTTTAAGGCATCATCTTGATCAAGACTTGGTCAGTTTAGAAGTTTGAAGATGTGGTTCTGTTCTTGTTTTTGTTTTTAGATTTGTGGACAATATTGTATTGATACAGCCCAAAATCTTGCGCAGTTAATGTAGCGAAATGACTTGAGCAATTTAGCCGTGGTGGTTCTTAGACAACAGCAGCAAAGCCTTAGTCCCAAGATGATATTGAGTCGGCTAAAACGATGCCTTTCGACCGACTTGTTGAAACATGTCATCTGATCCGCTTAGTGAAACCTTGCATCTGTTAATTATTTGAAGCCTTTGCACATATACATTTGATGTATTTCTGTATTAGCTTATTTTTTTTCATGTTCTATAACCAAGTATCTTGGTGCTTTGTAAACTATGATTCTTCGCATCTATTTATAATACCATTTTTAATTTATTTCCCTTCTGTGGTTGTGTTGTTACTGTGACTTGTTCATGTATCTGTCAACAATGCTTCTAGCTTCGATTGTTCCCTGCAGTAACTGTGATCTAAAATGTTTCATGGTTGCTGCAAATCCGGCTACACATACGCCAGTCAATAGACATTCTATCGTTGTGAAGTAGTTCTCTACAGTGTGGGGGTAGCGAAGATTCCTTCGCATCACTTCTACAAATTCTTATGACAAGACTGTTACAATATTATTACACTTGGGTACAACATATCCCCAGCAGAGACTGCTGCTACAGCGTGCATGATTTCCAATCTGCCAAGTGATACCGATCACGTTAATACATTCTACGATCATAAAAGCCCTAGCATAGGGAGCCTTTGCTGACGATCTCTATTAGTTTTGGGAAAGGAGGAGACGAAAGTTCCGGTAAATTATATGGGAAAAGAGGGAAGTTCACCAAATGCAAGCAACCTCCCGCCAGTCAGCATTCTGTGGTAGTGAAATGTAGGGGTGCGGAACTTCCTCAAATGCAGGCACTAAAGCCGTATGTAAAGAGTGATTGGTGGATGACGTACCACCACACTCGTACGAAATTTTATTCTATTAAGCGGGATGCTGAGATTGGTACACGTGTCGGAGTGTCTGAGTAACACAGGTACTACAATGGTACCACTGTACAACACGAACTCATCTTTCCCAATGGTACCACTGTACAACACGAACTCATCTTTCCCCTCGAGGAAGCTTCTTCATTGAAATTTGTTCGCAATGAATTCCCCTCTATTGTTCCATGGTCGTTCCTCATAAGACTTTCCCATAACACTTCTCTTCCCGTTTACAGTACCATCTTCAAGCTTGTACTCGGGAAAGTAGTCGAGAAATTTCTTGCTTCCGAGTTCATCAACTCCATTGAACAGGAATGACTTCAGCACATCCTGTTGAATAGAATTTTGTTGAGAATTAAGTAACAAGTAAACTTGTGAAATTGAGTAGTTCAGCATCAATGGATTCCAAAGACAAGATAAGCCCCATCAGAAGAAGAAATTACTTTTGCACCAGCCTCGCCGATCAAGTTCTTCAGCATTTGGTGTCCGGGATCCTGATTCACTCAGACTAGTTACTTCATCGCGTAGATCAAAGAAATGGAGTTTAACAACAAGATTACCCATGCAACTGAGACTCCTAATGTTTATACCGAACCATTCAATTATTTTACAGTTTAAACATCAAAGCAACCGTTCTTTAGGTTATTCCCGTGCTGGAGCTACTAAAATAGATCATCCATTTATACTGCCCGCAATATACTAGTTACAATTTTTAAAAAATTGATTGATAATACCTAACACAGTAATTTTCGGTGGTAGTAACGATAAAACAAGCATCACACATTTAACATAGTCGTACAATAAATTGGTAAGGAGGTAGTATTTTTAACTCTCATTTCTGCAATTGCAAATTAAACCCATGTTTTTTCATATTACTCGCCTTTTCAGTTCTCCATGTTAGGTATTTATGCTGTGCTTCCATATTATGCGTAGTACGAGCAGCATCAGACTCCTCTAATGCCTCCTCCATTAAGTCGAGCCACGCCTGCAGATGCAACATTACATTTACCAATGCTGACTTTGAGCTACTTGTACAAAATCAATCTGGTCTAATGAAGTTCAACACATCCTACCAATTCGGCAGGACTTCCAATATCTAAGACAACTAGAAGACCTAAAGTTGGTGTTGAACAAAGTCAAAAGAATAAACGTCACAGTAACATGCAGAGGAGTATCTAAATTCACTTATCAAATACAATCAACCCGAGACAAGGATAACTTATTTGTCACATTTAGTTGATTGATCTCGCATAAATTTGTATGCATTTATCTCATTTCATATAAATTTGTGTGCATTACATCTACCAAATGCCAGGGCTGGAGAAAATTGCATAAACTAACAGATCAAGAATAAAGAAACGCATAAATTTGTAAAGTCTCTTCAACTGATACCAATGCGCGTAAATCAAGCAGCTGAAAATTAGTGACAAACCTTGAAGTAGTCCTTGAAAGCTTCAAATAAAATATCATTCTTCTGCTGGCTTGGAGTAAATCGTGTCCATATAACAATTGGTGAAAAGAATTTCAAGGATTCACTTGTAAGTTTTCCTCCCCATGGCAAAAGCTGCATAGGATCTAAATCGAAATCAGTGATATCCAGATCGAAACGTTAAGCATGCTGACAAGCTCTAATGTAAGTAGTACGACTTACTTCAGCATACTTAGCGCCTAGAGGCATCAAATTTCGGTAATACTTGTCCTTGTAATTTGTATCAGTTATGATGTTATGCAAGGGATTCAGATCCCTAGATGTAATCAAAGACAGCAAAAACAAATTAAGATATCACTGATAGAAGAAAAGATTGGCACAAACTCATAAAATTGTGCAGGAGATACCTTGCATATCTTATGGCCAAAAAAACAGTTCACAAGATGGGGTAACTTACAGTACGATAATGCTCATCGCCGGATTAGAGAAAAAGTTGGCACAAAAGATAGGCAAGTCACATTCAACTTTTGGGAAGACTGCAAAGTCCAACACCTACTCATAACATCTTTGTGTAAGACTTGGATAAAAGGTACGTATATATATAATCATCATCATCAGCAGCAGCAGCAGCAGCAATACAGCAGCACCTCCAAAGAGGTTCTTGCTCATAGTAGGTAAAGGAGAGATAAAGGGGGTTGAACATATAGAGTCTCTACGCAATCACTAGAGAAGTTGCTTCCATTGAAGAAGACTCGTATCAAAAGTATTCGAAACTTCTAGCACTAACAAAACAATAAGTTCTGATGCTTAGTTAGTACTGGGGAATGTTATCTTTGAACAGCTCGTTTTATGAAGGTGTATTGGGCAGATACTTAAGGACATTGGACATCTTAATATATACATTTGCAACTACAATTGGTCTACAAACCGATG
Source organism: Silene noctiflora (assembly GCA_009801015.1). Lineage (NCBI taxonomy): Eukaryota > Viridiplantae > Streptophyta > Magnoliopsida > Caryophyllales > Caryophyllaceae > Silene > Silene noctiflora. The sequence goes on from VHZZ01000833.1 coordinate 88,583, forward strand.
TCATATTGGATTTTCCAAGAAACGTCAAAACACTGATTAAAAAGTTTTCTATAGGACTCCGAGCTATAAAATTACAGCTCGCCGCAGCTAAATACAGTTGTATTTTCATGTCTATGTACGGTGAGAGGCCACTGAAGGAGCTAATTATCTAACAGAAACTTTATATGCTTATATGAATCTCCTCGAAAGTTAAATTTTTCCATAACATTTCCGAGACCATGACAGAGGAATACCTGCAATGAATCACCCCCATCAATGTACATACTGCGCATTAGCCTGATTTTGGAAGCCTCAAAGGATAAAAATTTGAGCTTTGCTTTGTCGTCGATTGCTTGAATACTGCTAAACTTTTCCTGCTAATAATCATAAACTACTTGCATCAGTGAAAGAAACCATTTGGTAATAGGAAGAATAATTCCTCGAGCTTATGGAGACTCCTTGATTTATACTTCCCTCTATTCCGGTCATTTGTTTACCTATTCCATTTTAGAGTGTCTCGTTTATTCATTTAACTTTCTATATTAGGTAGACTTTTTACAGTTAATTTGATCATACACATCCATTATGGTCCACTTGTCAATTGCTCCGTACTCATTTTGTCAATATAGGCACTCGAATGGGTGTAAAGTGTAAACCATAAGATAGGAGCTAATAACAGAATCCCTGTCAACAATCAGACTAAATTTGAACCCGCAACCTATTGCCACATTACCTACATCTTAACCACTCGGCTAAAACACAGTTAACTGCCGCCAACAACAAAATGAGACATAAAAACAAGCAGGGAAGAGAGTAGAAAATTAAACCTGTAAGGGTAAAGGAACGAGACGGGTTCGACGCGTAGCTTGATCCAACCCGAAATCAACAAACCTCTGATAACTTAAACTAGATACAACCAACACCACCTGTTTTCCCACATTATTCATTTTCCTATTAACTCTATATTTACTGCAGCTGTAGTTACTGTACGGTAAACAAGGTTGCACCATAACGCGCAACTTTAATTTATCCATTACACTTGAAATCAACAAATTTTTACAACTGAGCACAGAATTGAAGAAGAAAAAGTTGATGGAGAAAAAGGAGACAGAAAAGAGTTGAAAGAATGGATGAAATCAAGTGAAGTTGTATGAAAAATGTGAGGCCAAATTGTGGTGCACATATTTTTGTTGTCTACGTGGTGTTTCCTCGACAACTTTTATGCCAACTTGTGTGTGTGTTTTTTTTTTTTTTTAGAGGAGAGCTATGCATTGGTATGAGTAACGGTCTCTTTGTACCCGTTTCGACCCAACTCATAAAGTGACAATCAACCAGCCGAGTTAGAAATGAAAGTTATCTATGGCTAGATTTATTATACCATTAGATGATGCACTCGCCTAAATATAATCTCGACTCGTAAAATTATTCAGATTAGACGTCTCTTAAAGTCTTAAAACCAACTAAAATTGGAAAGTAATTAACAAATAAGAACAATGAATTTACATTCTAAGTGCTCGTGATGGTAGAGTCAAATAGCTAAAATATAAGTAAACAAATAAAAGATAACAACAATAACCAGTAAGTGAATTATACATCCAATGTATTACCACCAGTTGTGTAGTTTTTGAGCATTATAGTAAAAAATTTGAGTTTTAAAGTTTCTGAATTCATTAATTTAAACATTAAGCTCAAAATGCAACTTACAAACTTTAAAAGCTCAAAAAAAATACACATAACCTCGATAACAAATGAGGTATGAGGTAGTACATTTGATGTATGTTCTTATTTCTCAGCAACAACACAGTATAGCTTCAGCGGCTAGAACTACATAACGTTTGTACTGTGTTTAATCGACATATTGTGATTTTTCTACAGTTTGCTAAGATCGTTATCCTCTGGTACTTGCAAAACATAGCGGTAATGGTTTTCGAAGTTGTCCAAATAAGAAATAATTTTACATTACAAAAAACAGTAATAAGTATCCTGCGGAGCTCTGGGAGTCCTCATACTTGTAGAACCACTACATCTCTAAAACAACTTAAATCAAACCGCTGTCGGAATTTACACTAGCTTCGTATAATTCTATTACAAAGTAACAGATTAGAAACTTGGGAGCAACCAGATGAATATTTTCAATCGTTATATGAAAGAATATTAATCAATCAATATAGCATTTTCATCGTGCAAGCAAGTTATAATGTTGCAATAGGTTTCCTCGACATAAAAATAAAACTTTGTTTGGAACCAAGGCAAGACCAATTATTTTTCAAATAGTCCTCGCTACCTCACTGATACATAACAAATCTAATACATCGAACATAGGAGAAACCAGTACTTATATGCCATCCCTTCCCTCCCTCACACTCTATGTCTTCTGCTTCATATGTACTCTCTATTTCTATACTTTTCCCTTAATTTCTCCCTCCTCCATGACAGCTTACAAAAAAAACAAAGAAACTCCCCCACCCCTACTTTTCTCTCCCCTCTCTTCCTACCCAATCCTTCTAACTAACATAGGCCTAAAGTGGGAGTCTTTGAACAAATAGACTTACACACTCATCTTTTTATGTGTTAAAACGCACAAAGGGAGTTTGGACCGAATTAAGCCTAATGGCCGAAAATTTTGTATGTTGATAGCTGAGTTTTATAAGATAAAATGGTGAGCATAATTGCAAGATTTTAGCACAAATGACAACAATTGGACCCTCTTTTGTCCCCTAAAGAAACCAAGAGTCAGGGGTTTCAAGGCCACGGGCAACCATAAGCGGCGGAACCGGGCCTCCGGTTTTGGCCACCTAATTTAAAAACCTTATTGATGAAATTCAACACAAACAACGACATATTGTACACTTGTAATTCACATTTGGGGCCTCACATTTTTTTCTGATGCACCAGACCTTCATTTACTTTAAGACGCCCCTGCCAAGACAATTAAAGAACAAGAAGCATCTCCACAAGGCTGTATTTACACGTTTTTTTCCTGCCCATTTCAGTTCTTTTGGACTCTTATGACTAGCTTTTAGGTGTAATTTTCAGCTTTGTACTTTTGTTTTGTATTCCTTTTAATTGTAGCCCTTGGGTTTGCTTTAAAATGAAAGGTCAAGATGTATTAAGAGTCTCTATATAAAGAGCTCATATCCCTTGTAACATTTCAGATTTGGAGAATGAAAATATGAGATTTTTGAAAACCCTAAGTCCCTTGCTTAGTGCCTGGACATCTCATCTTTGCTTAGTGCGAGAGAACCTCCATTTGCTTATTGTTTTGGAGCGGAGTTGAGTCCTTCCTTCGTGGTCTTGGACGAAACTACTCATAGGCTTAAACTTGCTTCTGTTCTTACTTAAATCATATCCTTCTATCTTTCATTTTTATGTTGCATAAAAACTCGGAAAACAAACCACCAAAACAGCCCCCTCAAACTCGAAACAACACTACATAAAAACAACCTATTTCGAGACTATTTTTGTGGTATTGTTGCACTGTGTTAGTTGGGTTAGTTCTTGGTCGTAGCTCCTCCTCCGGTTTCTCGCGCGCTCTTGCTAACGCGAGGGCGAGGACGAGCAAAGCGGTTTCTGGGACCGCCCTATCCTTAACTCAGTTTTAGGTTTCTTTTTATCTTGTTTTTGTGTCATTTGTAACGGTCCCGAGTAATGTTGCAATTGTTGTTGTTTTTCGTTGAGCATTTGAGGTTGTTTTGTGCAGTTTCTGGACCACCTAAAAAGGACCTCACCGTTTTAGTCCAACAGCTAGGCCATTTCATCAAAAAAACCACTCGAACGTTGATTACCATAATCACCACCACCTGAATAATATTATGTTATTTGTCCATCCATTTCCAAAGCCACGTTCATTCACAACACAACCTTTAAAAAAACTACGCGCTCCTTAGTACCAGCAAAAAATAATTCATTCAACAAAATCATCAGCTGCTAGAATATGTTAACCAACAAATAGTCAATTACTCCCTCCATCTCAATCATTTGTTTACCTTTTTTAAAATTATTATTTTTTACAAAGAATATAAAAGGTAAACAAATGACCGGGACAAAGAGAGTACATTCCCAACAACAACAAAATGACACCAAAAAATCGTTTTCTCAATCTTTAGAGGAAGAGAGTACCCATTTTATTTCTTTTCGTACCATATTTCCATCAATTTATAATTAGCCTCGCAATAAATTTAGTGAGAGACTAGCTTAGGAGACCTACTGAATGCTTGTTATATAAATTATTTTGTGAAAAATATATTTCATCAAGCTTGTACATAGACTTGTTATTAGAACTTAATCCGACCCCTAAATCTAACCTGATTTTCAGGATCAAAGACCAATAAATCTTGACTCGTAACCCGATTGATCTGAACTTGAAATAACAAATATGGTCGAAATTCGATCGGAACCGTTCAACTTGTTGGGTAAAAAATAAATCTAAAATATCACAGAGTATTAAAATATTATAAGTTAAAATTAATTAAAAAAATCAATTTAATATATTTTTTATATATCATTTAATAATTTAAAGACGAATAAAATTGATGGGACAGACAAATTTAACCCAAACTATTGGGGCCAAATCAAAGTACAAATCTCCTACCACTCTTATCCAAGCCTATTAGCTCATGACATGGTGTCCAAATGAGTAAGGCATGCTCGACATCGTGAGCAGCTGAGACCTGGACCCATATCGAGCCGAGGATACAGAGATCGATGCCTCAACTTCGGGATTCCCATTTTATGCCAGGTTTGCAATACGAACGAGGCCACATGGGCTTCCTCGATTCGTATACCTGCTCCCTACAAATAAGATCAAAGTCCACCTCTTATTAAGGTATCCAATCTCTAACTATATAAGTACTTTTTCTCTCTACAATAGTCGGCTAAAGAAGTCTCTTCACGAGTATCCTTGTCCACATCCGAGTCAGTATAGGTGTAGGCTGGGAGAAGAGAACCAATCCAAGGCCCAAAGGTCCCGTCTAGGAATATAATTGTTGGATCAAACTTAAT
>VHZZ01000833.1:109273-119960 GCA_009801015.1 Silene noctiflora
TTAATTAGAGAGAATAATTGTGTTGTAMCATTTTTCCCTAACTATTGTGTTATCCACGATCAATCTACGAGGATGGAGATTGGACAGGGTGAGTACAAAGACGGGGTTTACTTTTTGGAGGATAGTCAAGAAGACACGACAACAAAGATAACCGTGACTGGTAATGCACAACTTTGGCATAAAAGGCTTGGACATCCTTCCAATAGTATTCTAGCTGATTTTTCGGCTTTAGTTGGGAATAAACTTGTTTTACATTCAGACTCGTATTGTGATTCTTGTTGTCGTGCCAAGCAAACATGTTCTAGTTTTAAACTCAATAATAAACAAAATCCGGTTTTATTTGCCTTAATACATTGTGACATTTGGGGTCCATATAGGGCAAGTAGTTTATCGGGAGCTCATTACTTCTTGACCATTGTTGATGATTGTAGTCGGGGAGTATGGGTTTATCTCATGAAAGACTGGGGAGAAGTTGGAAAATTGGTTATGACCTTTTGTAACATGACTCACAATTAGTTCGGAAAAAGAGTCAAAATTATACAAACTGATAACGGGACGGAATTTTTATCCGGACTAATGAGGGAATATTATGCCGAACATGGAATCCTTGTCCAAACTAGTAATGTCGACACGCCCCAACAGAATGAAAGGGTAGAACGAAAACATAGGCACATACTTGAGAAAGCTAGGGTATTACGTTTCCAATCGAGTCTACCGTTATAATTTTGGGGGGAGTGCGTTCTTACTGCCGTTTTCCTAATTAATCGAACACCAACCCGTATACTTAATGGCCAAACACCTTTCGAGGTGTTGTATGGTAACAAACCAAACCTTGATAATCTGTGTGTCTTTGGTTGTTTGTGTTATGCGCACAACAAAGACAAGTCACGAGATAAATTTAGCGAAAGAGGCAAACGTTGCATGTTCATTGCGTATCCACAAGGAAAAAAGTCTGGAAATTATATGATTTGCAACAACGAAAATTTCTAGTGTCACGCGATGTTATTTTCTATGAGAATGTCTTTCCTTGGGGAGATGCAAATCGTGTAAATGAAGGTTCTCTGGCCACACCAAGGGCCTTGGACCCGTTTGTGCTCGGTAATGATAAGCCTATTTTCGTAGAGGAAGAAGATCAGATTATACAGGGAATTGGAGAAACAAAAAGACATACCCCAAATGTTATGACACCACGAGAATGGGTAGACACAGATGTACGAATTGAGCCTGTTGAAAATGAACAACCGACTGAGACGGCTGCAAATGAAGAGCAATTTGAAATGGTTCCAATACGAAAGATGAGGAATAACTTGGGAGAGGAGCTCGACAAAAATTTGAGCCCTATTGGAAGAAGGACTATCTTTGCAAGTCAACAAGAATTATAAACCCCGACAACATTGCTCATCAAGTCCAATCAAAATCCGTAAAGAAAGGTACACGATATCCTTTGGCAAATTATGTTACAACCAATTTTTTCTCTTCTTCCCACAGGAACTATTTAGCCATACTAGATGACGTGAAGGAACCAAGCTCTTATGTTGAGGCAGCCACAAAGCATGAATGGCGAGAGGCAATGGCAAGAGAAATAACAGCTCTTGATAATAATGGGACATGGACGATTGTCGACTTGCCGGAAGGAAAACGACCCATTGGATGCAAATGGGTGTATAAGGTAAAGCAGAAAGTCGATGGCACCATAGAACGGTATAAGGCACGATTAGTAGCGTAAGGGTTCACACAAGTAGAAGGTATTGATTATCACGAAACTTTTGCTCCCGTTGCAAAAATGACAAGCGTCAAGTGTCTCTTAGCCGTAGCAGTTGCTAAGAAATGGGTCATCGAATAGTTAGATGTTAACCAACGCGTTTATCCATGGCAATTTGGATGAGGAAGTTTACATGAAGTTACATCTAGGTTTTCAAGCACAAGGACCTCTCAAAGTTTGCAAATTAATGAAATCATTATACGGGTTAAAACAAGCATCGAGAAATTGGTTTGCAAAGCTAACCGATTCTTTACTTTCATACGGTTTTCTGCAGTCCTTAGCTGATTACTCACTTTTTACATATAATAAAAATGATTTATTCATTGGAGTGTTGGTTTATGTGGACGACATGATAATTGGGAGCAATGATGTAGCAGCATGTACACGGCTCAAGGAATATTTGCACAAGAAATTTGGCATCAAAGACCTTGGACGCCTCAAATATTTTCTTGGGATAGAAGTGGCGACGGGACCGAAAGGCCTCTTCCTTAGCCAAATGAAGTATGCAATTGAAATCATAAAGGAATCTGGCATGGACGGAGCTAAACCAGTTGACACGCCTATACCGCAAAATCACAAACTTGCATTGGCAGAGGGAGACTTACTTAAAGATCCCATGAAGTATAGACGGTTAGTTGGTCGACTTGTTTACTTGACAATTACTAGACCTGACTTGGTGTATGATGTGCACATCTTGTCCCAGTTCGTTCATGCGCCAAGAAAAGATCATCTCGAAGCTGTTTTACATGTTATTCGATCTATAAAGGAGTGTCCAGGGAAGGGAATTGTCCTTAGTGAAAGTTCAGATTTTCGACTCTATGGCTACTCGGATTTGGATTGGGATAGTTGTCCATTAAGTAGACGGTCCTTGACAGGTTATTTCGTAGCATTGGGTACTACACCTATCTCGTGGAAAGAAAGGAAACAAAATACTGTTGCAAGATCGTCAGCGGAGGCAGAATACCGAGCAATGACCGCACTTACCAGTGAGCTCATTTAGCTCAAGTCCTTTCTGAACTCGTTGGGAATCAAGCATGAAAGTCCTATGAACATGTTTTGTAATAACCAAGCAGCGTTACACATTGCTAAGAATCCCGTATTCCATGATCGTACAAAACATATAGAGATTGATTGTCATTTTATAAGGAATCACTTGCTTAATCGAACAATCACAATGTCGCATGTATGGAGCAAGGAACAAGTAGCAGATATTTTACTAAAGCCCTGGGGGGTGATGCCTTCACGTATTTGCAATTCAAGTTGGGCATCGGATTACCGAGTGCTCCAACTTGAGGGGGAGTATTAGAATAATATCGTATAATATCTTATGTATATAATATATTTGATATTATCATGTGTATAAGTCGTTTTCCTAATACGTAGCCTTGTAGTTAGGAAACTAATATTAGGTCTAACCCTAGCATCATGTATATACACTTACCCTTGTATTCTTTATGATTATTCAGAAATATACAATCATTCAATCATATAGTTTCTAGTTTATCACTTACTCTAAAATATGATCTTTGTGACAAAAATATTGTTTTTAATCCAATTTACAAGTTCAAAATAGTTTAATCGAACTGCTAAAAAATTGGCTTGTTACTTTGTTAGTGTTTGGTAGAAAGAGGATTGCGTAGTGTGACCTATAAAAGGATGGCGCTAAGGGAGGAGTGAGGCACCAATTAATGTTGTGTTTGGTTGAATAGTGGAGGGGAAAATTAGTTTTGTAAGATTGATTCTTTCCTAATATATAGGTTTGTTGACAAGTATTTATCTATTTCAATTTATTTTTCTAACAAAAATGAAAATGGGGTTAAAAGTCGGGTATACGATTAATTAGCTTGACACGGGACCAATATAATAGAACTGTATCGTATATTTTTATATTTTTATCCACACTTGATTCAAAAGTATGCTAAACAGAAAATAGAAACGAAACACTAAATTAAATAACAAAGCGTTTTGTTTGTGACGGAAAGTAAATAACAAAGCGCCTTGCTTGTGACGGACACTATACGTCACAAGCTGAAGACGGATGGTACCCCTCTCACAATAAGGCAAGTGAGAGGGCAAGTGGGGGAGAAATGGAGCACCCCGTGGATTATGTCACTTGCATATTATGATTTATGAGAGGTGTATTATCCGTCTTCAACTTATGACGGATAGTGTCGTCTTCAATGTAAATTTGTGAATAAAGTATTCGAATAAATAACTAAAGCCCTGATAATCTTTAGGACTCTGAGCGTCAAAATGTATACATTTGTATCTACAATTGGTGTACAAATCGATGTCATATTGGATTTTCTAAGAAACGTCTAGATCGTAATATATCAAATATGTATATATCGTAAGAATTAATTCGTGCTTTACAATTGTGAGGTACACGCCTATTTATACAAGTATAAGATCTTAGCTATTTACGGGAAAGAATAAACCAACAGCTATAATTACACAATATACCCCCCCCCCCTCAAGTTGGTCCGTGGAGGTTCGAAACGCCCAACTTGGACAAAAGATCAGGAAAAAGAGCACGACTGAGGGCTTTGGTAAAGATATCTGCGAGTTGATTCTTGGTATGTATGTAGCTTGTCGTAATTGTACCCTTTTAAATCTCGTCGCGTATAAAATGTGAAGGGCAGATTGACCGTCGCATAGAAGTTTGATGGGTTGTTTGTGAGGTAACCTGAGAAAGAAGAGAAGGCATTTCAGCCATTTGAGTTCACACGTTGTATATGCCATAGCTCGATATTCTGATTTGGCCAAGGAGCGGGAGACCGTATTTTGCTTCTTCGTTTTCCAACAGATGGGAGAAGACCCAAGAAAGACCAAATACGGGACAAGTTAGTTTTGATTTTGTAAAATACGAATTAGTACGAGTATGGTTGATACGGATTTAGTTATTTCGGGTTCAAGCAAAAATACGGGTCGCGTAATATTTGGTTTGTAAATTACGGGTTTTTACCGTTGGTTTTAAAACTTCGGTCATTTTGGTTAAGACTATTCAGTAAGAAACCGAATGAGCATTCAACTTTTCCATGTTCTTTAGTTCAGAGAATATAGTTGTTATTTTATCACGTTTTTTTTAAATCACTCCCGAGAACAAAATGATGGCAATAAAAGTGAACTAACATTTTAAATAATTTAATGAAAAAAAAGTAAAATAATTTGAAATAGTGTTTGACATAATACTCACTCCATCCTGTTTATATATTATTCTCCTTTTACATTTTAAATAATTTAATGAAAAAAAAGTAAAATAATAAATATTGTAGCACTTGAATTAAAGGGAAGGGTCGAAGGGGTCCAATGTCATTGTGATGAAGGTACTCTTGCTTAATTATCGGAAGTCAACAAAATTTGGAAAAATGGATAATTAAATTGGGATACATTATAGAAAAAGAGGACGATAAACATGAGATAAAGTGAGTAAATTTGAAAATCTTTCACTATATCAAAGTTCAAACTCCCTCCAATCCACACCAAACTCCCCACTTACTAAATTTTGGCTCATCCACACCAAATTCCTCATTTCCCTTTTTGGCGAAAAAGTTGACCAATGGTCCTTGTTACCATTAATTTACAACATTGTCATCACCTTTATCCTTACAATTRGACCCACCCACCCACCTAATATATTTACTAACCCTATTTACTAAGTTAACCGACCCATTAAATACCCACCACCCCACCTAATATTTCCCTCCAAAAACCCTAATCCCCCAACTCCCTACCCCCCCTTCTTCTGGATCCTTCTCATTCAAACCACTCTTGTTTCTTTCATCTCCCTCATCTCTCTATCTTCTGGATCCTTCCCATTCAAACAACTCTCTATCTCTCTCTTCTCTTCATATTCTATCTCTCTATCTCTCTCACACATCTCTCTGTTTATCATCTACACCTGTCTATCTTCATCTTCCTCCTTTGTCTTCAACTTCTTGCACCATGTCTTCATCTCCTTCTGAAAATAAAGGCGAAAAATCCGATTGTTCTTCGAGTTGTCTTTCTTGCTCACTGAATCATTATAATCTGGGTAGTTATTGTTGTGATTATTGTGCGATGATTGATGGTTCTTGTGTTGATTCTCCTCACCTGGCTGCCATCGTCCCTGATTCCCTTGATCATAATGATTTCGGCACCGAAGTTGGAGAAACTGAGTTCCCATAAGAGGTTCCCGAGACTCCTGAGACTGAGAACTTGGTGAGAATTTGTCTGATCCTACTGTACGGTCAGCAGATGGGGCTTCTCATTCTTCTGATCCTTAGAAGGATTTTGACTTCGACTATCATTTTGTGGACTACGATCTTCCTGAGAACAAAGAAATGTTCGAAATTTTGTGTTGCATGATGCTTGGTTTCCGTAATAACTGGCCTGATTTCAAAGCGGATTGGTTGTCTTTTCATCCCTAATTTCATTTGTTTGTTTTTTAAGTTGTTTCAAAACATGTTTACTTAGATCTTCGTTTCTCGTGCATGTTGTTTCTGATTTTTTTATGTGCATGTCTTAATCTGTTGGATTCTTAATCAGTTTGATTTATTTTTAAGATTATTTGAGTTTGATCTGTTTGTTGTAAATGAAGTTGTAGTTAGATCTTTAATTTTTAAGATTGTTTGAATTTGATCTGTTTGTTGTAAATCAAGTTGTAGTGAGATCTTTAATTTTAAGATTGTTTGTGTTTGATTTGTATGTTGTAAATCAAGTTGTAGTTAGATCTTTTATTTTTAAGATTGTTTTAGTTTGATCTGTTTGTTGTAAATCAAGTTGTAGTTCGATCTCTTGTTTTTAAGCATGTTTTAGTTAGATCTGGTTATTTTTTAAAGCAATTTGTATATAGATCAATTGTTTTTTAGTATGTTGTGGTTAGGTGTAGTGTTTCTTGATGTGCATGTCTTAATCTGGAATTGTTGATGTTCTAAACTGCTGGTGTGTGTAGTTAGATCTGTTTTTTAGCATGTTCTAGTTTCGTTTACTGTTTTTCCTCTGTGTAATTGCTGATGTTGTGAACTGCTGCCATCTGTAGTTAGTTCTAATTTTTAGTGTGCTGATCATTTCTCTGTTTTTCATCTTTTATTTTTAAGCATGTGTGAGTTAGACATGGTCCTGAATGCTCAGTCTTCTCCAATTTGGCCCTTGTTTTTTACCCATGTTTGTTCATTGTTTCTAAAAACATGTGAATATTTCTATGGATAGTTTGGTGTGGATTTGAAGGAGTATGTTGTTCATGTGATGCTGTTGTTTCTCTAACCCAAGGATTCTTTATTGAGGGTCTGTTTAGTTGCCAATTTTTGTTAACCCCATCTTTAAATGAGAATTAGATGTCACCTCAATCTATGATTGGTTAAGGAGGCAGTAATTCACCAATTTATGCCACCCTACTTCTGAATTGTTTAAGGAGGCATAAAATGATATGGATTCATTTAAATGCTCTGTGATGAGAGGGTTCTTCCCTGAGAGCTCTTGTGCTACTACCTGTGTGACCCAATGATTCTGTTATGAGGGTCTGTCTTATTCTAAGTTTCCCTTAACCACATATAGAAATGAGAATTAGATGTCACCCCAATCTACGATTGCTTAATGAGGCACTAATTCACCAATTCATGTCACTCCAATCAGTGATTGGTTAAGGAGGCATGAATTGGATTTATTTAAAAGCTCGGTGATGAGAGAGTTCCTCTCTGAGAGCTTTAGTGTTGCTGCCAACAATGATAATACAGTTTTTATGTGACAGTTTTCAACCACCAGTAGACATTTGAACATTCATTAAATTATGATCAAACATTAAATTCCAATTACATTACAAAAAGATGTTTAAGGAGTAAACAATGTCATCAGTTTTAATAACCTTTGACAATGTTTCCTACTTAAAACACTTCATAAGAAAGGCAAAAGGTGTTTGTTGCTTTAAAAAATGTTGATTGTCTTCTGATGTTTTAGTTCTATTTTTCAATCTTATTCAACCAAAAACTTGTCTTCTCTTTTGTCATTCCTTCGACCAAAAATTTGGTCTTCTGATTTGACATTCTTCAGGTTTACATACTTATTCAATCATGATAATATCATCATAATTTGCATCATCAAAATTTAGTTCATCATCAACGATAAGATCAAGTAAACCACTCCAGCTAAAATCTTCATCATCATCATTTGGTTCATAAACATCTCCATTATCAACATTTGCATTATCAACATTTGCATCATCAACACTTGCATCATCACCATTTGCATCTTCACCATTTGCATCATCAAGATTTACTTCAATTGGAACTAAATGTAGATTTCCCTCTCTTAGGTACTGTACTACAACCCCCTATCCCTTTTCATCTAAGTAATTTAAACACTCCCTCATTAAAGACACATCCACATAAAGGTCTTTTGGTAGATTACCTTGTCTTAGCAATGCTCTTTTTTTCATGTGAGGAATACTGAAATCATTCACCAGTAGAAAAAGTGCCATTGACATCGGTTTTGGACGATGTTTCTGGGAGCGTTGTTTATTGAATTTATAAGAAAAACATCGGTTTTCAAACCGATGTTAATGGTAAAAAATTACATCAGTTTTGGGCCAAAACCGATGTAAATAACACCTTTTTTACATCGATTTTGGACTAAAACCGATGTAAATATCACCTTATTTACATCAGTTCTCTTCTAAAACCAATGTAAATACTTCCTTTAATTCATTTGGGCAATACTAATTCAATAATTATCCGCAATGCAGTTTTATATTCTCAAACTATTAAAGTCTTAAAATCTGCAAGATCAATCAATAACAATACACCAATAACCCAGCAACTTACGGCTTCCAACAATTGAAACACAACCGTCTATATTATTATATCAAAAAATATTATATTTCAATAATTCCATACACCATACAAGTAGCTCAAAACACTAGCTTCTACGACACAAACATTAAATGTTTTCAATTACAATTTCTAGGATATCTAAACCAATTACATTATTACATCAGATTTTTTAAACAATAGTGCGACTAAAGGTCTCGAACCTCGTTCATTTGTTCAGTTGTCATCGTGCATAAAACACATTACATGAAAATGGACGATAATGGTTATAAAAATGCAAAAGTACAAGAAACGAAAAACAGTTTGGCAGAATAGATATTCGTACTTCTCTTGAAAACTTGATTATTTTCATGTTATCATCTTATCCAATTGTTGTGTACCTAAGGTGGAAATTTGTTTCAAAAAATCGGACAGTAGATAAAAAAGTACATAAAAAAAGAAAAGGGAGAAATTTCTAGCAATTTCACAAGCTACAAAACATATTACCCTTCTATTCATGTGATTCCTTATCTGAAAGACTGATATAGCTAATTATCAAAACCATTATCTACAAAAAAACCTTATAATACTTACATCCAGTTAGTTGTATATATAGCTAGTTGTATAGCTGAATGTCCGAATCTTGATGCCCATTCTGCGATATTTGGAAGATTTGGAACAACGACTAGTCCCTGACCATGAAGTGGTGAAGACAATTATGAATGAGCCTAGACATTATAAGTACAATGATATTAGAAATGAGATAAGAGGAATCAAAATGTCAACTAAGTAGGAGTAAAATAACAAAGAAAGTTTACTAATGTTGATTACATTTCTAACAATCGGCATTTGACAATGGTTAAATAAAAATCAAATGATGACATTATAAACCGTGCATATCTTAACTAATTCCTCAATTAATCTTCCACACAATTTAAGAGTTTTAAATATGACAACAAGCTGTTTGCTTCAGCCAACAATTTAAAAGAAGTTTCATTTGAAGTAGTTTTAAGTTAAACAAAAAATGTCTTGATGTTTCATTCCCTCTGACAACTATATATCGAAATGCAAATCTTGAAATACTTCACTATAATGTCAACTATAATATATCTTATTGTTGAAGGAAACAACATCCTCAAATTATACATCCTCTTTAAAATTGCATTTACTCCGCAAAAGATAGAGGGGGTGACAGCTGACAACATCAAACACTATGAACAAATTTTTGACCACCTCTGCAAGATCATTGTTGGGTGAAAAACTTAAACAAATAAGGTTGTTGCAAATTGCAATAAACTAAACAGCATCTAATCATTTCCCTTTGCCAGACTTTCTCAGGCCCACAATGCGCACTATGTTTCTCGGAAATGCTAACTAATTTGTACTCGTCAGATGTATGAGCACAGAAAATCTACATCCTGAACACCCACTTTCAATCCAGTAAAATGAGCATACATCAGTAAAATGAGCATATATGGAATTGGACAACAAGTTTATCTCTGTGATTTCTTCAGACAAGATCTCTCTGGAACACTTTAGAATAAACAACAACTTTCTCTAAAAGATAAATAGAGATACAATTTGGCTCAATTTGAAAAAAAATGCCATTTGATGCTCATCGGGAAGATCAGCTGATTATAACCACAAGGTTTAGCATCATTCAAGTGAAACTCAATATAAGCGATTAAAAAAAAAAAAAGACATACGTCAATACAATGGTGGCTTCAACTCGTCTTTGTCGAAGGGAGCAATAATAGTGGTGAAATGGTGCTATCAACGTAGCACTGCGGGGATGAGGGTAGAGCGCATCAACACAATAGCATATATAGGTGCAACATATAAATGTCTTTACGCTACCAGTTTGCCTATATGCAAACATTGTGCATGCAAACATTGTGCCTGCAAAACATTTACAACTACAAACAACTTAACACAATCTAGAATAAATAAAATACCAACAGATGTTTCGACATTCAAGGCACAATTTTAATACACATCAAAGCAAGAGCTCGGTAAATTAAACTTTTGGAGCCCAATAACGCAATATTATTTACAATTCACACCAAGATCGCAGCTTTTGCTCTACAAAAATTGTCCAAATGGGTAGGCATTTTTGAAAAAGTTGTAAACAAGTAAACTATCC
>VHZZ01000833.1:130552-149726 GCA_009801015.1 Silene noctiflora
GTGGTTCGACCTCCTTACCCTACTACATTCATTAGTTTGGTATTGAGTTTTATAAATATTGTTTGATGCGGGGTAGGCGAAAATCCCGCTTATCACCCCGTTTAATGTTTTAAAAACTGTGGTGATCCATTCGGAGATAGTGAGCAGTTAATTTAGCATGTAATAACGATGATGGCAGGGTGGAGTCTCACGAGTTATATTAGCTTCCGCAGACTATATTTAGTTATACATTTGTTTTAGTTGGTTTGTAATCCAATTTATGGAGAAGGATTTTGTAGTAAGTTAACTTATATTTATATTAATAATGTTTTTTTATTGTTACTATGATGTTCACTGCCTCGGGAAACCGAGATGGTAGCATCCTTGTATTCAGAGGTAATCCTTGGTAAGGTACCTCGGAGTATGAGGGTGTTACATATTGTTGGAATTATGTTGTGAATAAGACAATTTTTCACAACTTGTTTGGTAACTGATTCAATAGGTTTTGTAACCAAGGCTCCAGCTTCTCTGTTTTTGCTTCTCTAGTGTCTGGTTGTTCCTATATAAAAGGGAACATCCTATTTTGCCATCAAAGAGAAGTTCACCATCTTCTCCATATATTGACCTACTTACTTCTGATATGAACATAACCTTGGTTATGTATCTCTTTGATTGACATGATCGGTAAAAGAGGATTTCATAACTAAGAATGTAAAAAGCGTCGGTTGTTTTGGTTATGTAAAATCATTATTCATCAATATGGATTTGGTTTGACATGCCTTTAAACATGATTTTATTTGCTAGTAAATCGAGTAGAGGTAAGGGCAAATAACAACCTTTGTAACTTGTTGGAATCATTCAAAGTTGGGTGAATTGCATTGGTATGCTTTCGTATTTCACCTTTCTTCACCCACCGTTGGACAGTACCATATCCAACCTCTAGTTTCTTTGCAATTTTGCTGATTGAGCCTCTATGCTTCACTGGCATACTCCTTATCATCTCCCTGTTTATAACAACTTTTGGTGCATTTGTGTACCCATCTTTAGACTTGTCAAGTGAATGGCATCTCCATTTGACATTTTCTCCTTTGCTTTAGTCCACCATAGCCATATCGTCTTGCGATCGACTCCCCATTTCACCGAAACTTCTTTGATCTTGCCTTTGAAAGGGATCCCCTTAGCAGAATTGGCCAACAAGAAGTGGGCAATGAAATCTCTTTGATTATTTGTTAGGTTTGTTTTACCCATTTTTTCTTTGATTTGTGACACTGATTTCGTGAAGCCAACAAAGTTGAATTGATGTAGCAGTGGGACCTCCCATTGATTTGCATTATGGGAAACAAGTTGCATTAACAAAGTTTTTTTTTTAAAGGTAATAATACTATATTGATCCCCTAAGGTAGGACTGTAACACCCCCTTACCCAAAGTGCCTTAAGAGGCCACCCTAAGTACGGAGATGCTACCATATCGGTTTCCCGAGGCAAATGATATACAAAAGACAATAACGAAACATACTAAATAAAGTAATTAAAGTTACATTGTGCCAAACGCCAAACAAACTGTTAAAACGACTTATCAAAATACAACGTCTCAAACTAATGTTGGACTCGATAGACGCAGCGGAAACTCGACTATGGTGGTTGTCCCTTCATTCCCCGTGCAACAAAGTTACCTGCTCAAATATGGTCACCATCCCCCAATGGATCATCACAGTTACAACAAACAAACACGGGGTCAGTTACTGTTAAACAAACATATCAATGCATTATAGCAACAATACACAAACTTCCTTCCACACCGCCTCATATCACATCATCGACTACACACCCAAGGTGTGTAGCCCTGCCAGTGGGGGACCGCAGTCATTCCCACCTAAGCCCCGCTCATCATACCGAGCGAAAACCCCAATTCCTTAATGTGCACATCCCCTCCCGTGGCGGGTTCCACGGAGGGCGAATAAAGGGCGTGAAGGCACTCCCGCAAGTGACTTCACTCAGCCGAGAACGCATCTCGAAACATACATCATTTCCATCTCCAATACTCCATCACATCATACAGCATTAACATATATTCATATCATACAAGTTCATATACACATGCCATACAATACAGAAAACTGAGTAGGGAAACCCTACCTGAAAGCAATCACGGAGTAACAAGACAAGCGACTAGAATCGATCTTCTACGAATCCACTTCCTAAACAATCATAACACCACACATTACAACCTATTAAATAACCCCTACAATTATGCCCTAATNACTTAACTACTCGATCGAGTACCACACTTCCAGAACCTGACTTGGAAAGACACCAACCTAATCGACAGAGTAAAGTCTACTCGGTCGAGTCACCAAAGGTAGGGAAAACCGTAGTATTACAAGGACCAACCTATCTCATCCTTTCGAATGATAGAGGTAAGTTGAAGCCACCGACTTTCAAACCACCTCGAAAGAGTTGGACAAGAATGTCCAATTGAAGCCAGAAAGTCGGCAACTTTGTTGACTTCACGAAAGCAATGTTTAATTATCACTTTATCAAAAATCTGAAAATCTAATTTTACATTCTTGATGATACTAGAAATTTCCCAAGGAATTTGCCAAGTACTACAGATTGAGTTGATAACATAAATTATCAGCTTCCACAATTAACTTTGAGATTTCTAAGTATTTAGCTGCTAAAATGCCTTCTTTTAAATAAAGAGCTTCCGTAACAAGAATATTATTAGACCCGCACTTTTTAGCTCCTAACAAAACGACTTTACCATTACGATCTCTTATAAAATAACTTAAAGCAGCTTTATTACCATCAATTTTCGACCCGTCAAAATTTAGCTTTAGAAAACCATTTCTAGATTTCTCCCACCAAATTTCATTCTTATTAATAGTATTTCTAACTGACACGTCTTTATCAGGATTGTTAAGATCCTTATATCCAATCTCATTCCAAATCTTAATGCTATTATTACATAAAAGAATAACTTTGTTGATATTGATATGAACATCATTAAAAATAATGTCATTTCTGTGGAACCATGCATTCCACCAAATAAATACAATCTTAACGAAATCGGCTTTTGGAATTAAATTTTTAAGATGATTAAGTTTCACTATAAAGCTTTGACTTGGAATATTACCGTATATTGCCAAGAAATTGTTAAAACTAATGATATTCATGTCTTGGATAACAGAAGCAATCAAGGAACATTTGAAAAGAAATGATCTTTATCTTCAATTGGATGATTGCACAAAACACACTGAGGTGGGACAATTATATGATATTTAGAAGCCTACTTTTTGTAGGGACACCATCAACACAAGTTTTCCAAAGAAAAAAAATTCTATTTTGGAGGAGTATTTTGTTTCCAAATCCAGTAAAATTCACATTTGTCCATATTTCTATCGAACAAGCCTTGTGCAAACCATGTCGCTGTTTTGGTAGAAAAATTTTCATCCACAGATAACCCCAAAGAAGTGTATCTGGAATATCATTGTGCGGTAATAGAATATTACTTATATGGTTAACAATATCATTATTTACTATATCTGATAACTTATTGATGTCCCATTGTTTATCCGGGGTTGTGAAATCTCTAACTAAAAGATTTAAATCAAGGCTACTATGATCATCAATATTTCTAGTAAGAGGATAAGAAAAAACTCAATTGTCAGTCCAAAATTTGATGCTACCATTACCAAAATTTGATGCTACCATTACCTACCTGCCATCTCAATCACTTTCTAAACATATCCCGAAAACTCGTGAGTTTACGCCATTGCCAAGAGCAAACTGAACTAGGCTTATGTTTAAAAAGTGAACAATTTCTCACGTATTTCTTAGTTACTATTTTCACCCATATATTATCTTTTTCCATAAAAATTTTCCATAAAAAATTCATTTGAAGAACTTTATTAGCTATTTCAAATAGACCTGTCAAACGGGTCGGGCGGGTCGGGTCTCGGGTCGGGTCATACGGGCCGGGTCAGAATACGGGTCGGGTCGAATACAGGTCGGGTCAGATACGGGTCGGGTTATACGGGTCACGGGTCGGGTTAGGGTCAGAATACGGGTCAAGAAAATAATTTCTAACGCCTTTTTTAATCTATTTTTTTAATTAAAAAAATAATTTTTAAAAACGTAAAACATATTTAAAATTAATCTTTTAATCATATTCAACGTTTACATTAATTATTTCAACGTTTACATTAATTATATTGACATAATTATTAAATTAAAGTTTTTTTTAATAATTATTTTATTATCAAGTATTGTAAAAGTGATATAAAATTGACTTTTTAGTTATGTTTGTAATTTTTAATAATAAAAAAACAATTTTTTTCAAATATAATATAAAAATATTAATATTTTAATAAAAATCTTGATTTATCTTTGACCCAACGGGTCGACCCGTTCGGGTCGGGTCTTGACCCTAAAATAACGGGTCATTTCGGGTTCGGGTCAAACGGGTCACGGGTCGAAAAAACCGGGTTTGTAACCCTAAAAAACGGGTCGGGCGGGTCGGGTCGAGTTTTGACAGGTCTAATTTCAAAGGATTTAATTTCTAATACGCCAAGTGTACTCAGAATTTGATTGTGTAATTTTAGAATTTGTGGGGTTTCTTTTCCACTACTCATTTTATCCCCGCTTTTTCAATGTTTCTTAAAACCTGTAAAAAGCTGTATGAGAAGTTTGGTGTGGATTGGAGGGAGTATAAATTAATCCGTGATTTTGTGTTATTTTCACTCCTATTATGTGTAGAATATTTCTCTTTACTTTTTATATTGGTCTAAATATAATACTAAATCATGTTATATTTTATTAAATATATACACCTTTTAAAAACACACTTTATACTCATATTTTTGCTTGCGCTTTATTTTGTAACCATTCTGATATACCGAATGATCCTGAAACAATGGTCGTCTGAACTCTCAAACGAAAAATGGGGTGGGCCGTGTACTAATACATTCTGATAAGCGGAATAATCCTCTAAAGTTTGCTGTCCAAATTGGCCCAAATAACTACACCATTTAAAAACCCTATCTTTACACCCTATAAATACAGCTAAACAAACCTACAACCCTAAATTATTACTCGTACGCCCCCCTCGGCCCTCCCTCTCTATCATTAGGATTTTCTTCTTTTAATTTTTTTTTTTTTCATTATTATTGTTTGATCATCTGATGAGAAAAAAACTGCAACAATATGATCGAGGCTATTTGTTCTCTCTGATTCCTTTGTAAATCAGAATCTCTGATGATTCTTGTTTTTTTTTTTCAAATTTTGATTCTGTAAATTATTTTGCAATTCCAGTTTTACCTTTTGTTTCACTTTGAGAAGTGATGATGAATTATTGGTCCGTGTTTCTGAATTTACCGTGACCGACAACCATTTAACCATCTCTGATCTCGAACTAACTAAAACTTTATCTTTTCTTTTTCTGAATTTACCTTTTGTAGTATTTGTGTATTAAGCTCGGTGATTACATTGCCTTTTAGAAAAGGTGATATACGCTATACAGAAAATTACTGTTGACTGTGAATTCTGTCTGAGAGCTTTACTATTCTATTTTCTTACTCCCTCCGTCTCAATTATTTTTCTGCCTTTAGTGAAATCAAACAAACGATTGAGATGGAGAGATTAATTGTATTATATTTAATTTTTCWAGTAAAACTTGCATTGATGAAGTTAGGAAATATTCACATGTCAGACTTCAGAGATTGCTTGCAATCTGTGAGATCAATTTTCCATATCCTGAGCAGTTAATTGATATGAATGTTTATCGCTTGATTATTAGTTTAATTTGAAATCTGGGTTTTGTTAAATGGCAATAAATTAGAGTCTCTGTTACGCTGAAATTGATAGCGTAATTAGCGCTGTACGTTGCCTAAATACAACCGGAATTTAGATTCTAGCGTTTTCCGTTATTACAATGGTTTGCGCATTCAGATGTTCCTACATTTTTCTTAATTTAATTTATTAAAGATTATTGGTAAATTTAAAGAGATGGAAATGATGATGATTTCCCCAGATGAACGACGTTGAAATAACTGAGCTATTTAGTTTTCTCTTTTGAGAATCCAAGCCAGATATTCTGATCCATCTCTTTAAATAATCGCCCAAATAATGTTGATATTAATCGGACCAGTCAATCGTTATAAATCTGTTTTACGATCATTTTGTTGACATTATAATTTGCGAAAATGATGTCTGTATTTCGCTTGATTTAATAAACAATATCTTGATGAACAAGTTGTAGATGAGTTTGAAGAATTATCCCAAGCCAAATCGCGTGAAATTAAGTTGAATCAAGAAAAAGGGTTGGCAATATCAGATAGCGTAATAAAAATGAGATAGGCGTTACATGGTTGGAATTTCAGAACGAGTGATTAGAAAAAGGAGAATTCTATGTTGATAAATTATTCCAGATCCTTTGTTCAATTTGAATCGTGATCTAATTCACCTACAGACGATGTTCAATTGTGGCTGTAAATTTTTTTATACTAGCGTTGTATTGCAAGTCTTGTAACATTAATTGATGTAGTAAGATACTTGCCATGAATCTGACACAATTGATGGCTTCTGATATTGTTACGATTGAGAAAGTGAAACACGGGTTTGGGAAGAGAATATAAAGTTGCTTAGGAATGGAAAATAAAGGTGTAGAAATAATAAGGGTATAACGGTCATTTATGTCCATAATTGAGTAAACGTCAATCAATACTACTCTCTCCATTTAACTTCACGCTACCACTATCTATTTTGCACACTATTTACAAGCGAGTATTCAAATTCAATTTTCTCTCAATACGTAAATGAAATTATACTCACGTGGGATCTTATTTGATTCGTATTTACGAGTATATTATAATTTTTGCAAATACGTAGCTAACAATATTTATCGCGTAAAATACACGTTGGCAAATGTGAAAAAAAAAGTGAAAAAAAAAGTGGTAGTGTGAAGTTGAATGGAGGGAGTATATACATATTTCTGAAACTAATGGACTTTTATGTAATTAAATAAATCTATACAGATTATACTATATAGTTTTAATCGATAACGATGTGTGATAGACCTGAAAAAGGAATTTCAATGTAAATATTATATAATTTTGGTTGTAATGTAAATAAACATGTCAGTGTTATGGTATTAATTATTAGTATAAAGAATCTTAATTATTAACATA
The DNA here is from genome assembly GCA_009801015.1 of Silene noctiflora. Classification (NCBI taxonomy): domain Eukaryota; kingdom Viridiplantae; phylum Streptophyta; class Magnoliopsida; order Caryophyllales; family Caryophyllaceae; genus Silene; species Silene noctiflora. Next base: position 137,719 of record VHZZ01000833.1, read on the forward strand.
GATAAATATAATATATGTGTAAGAGGACCCGTTGACTGACCATAATTGACTAGTGTGACCGTAATCATCAAAATGAAGTCGTTTTGTATCGGACTCGACCTAGTGAGTGACACTCGGTCGAGTGTAATGCACTCGACCGAGTGCAGGGGACTCGGTCGAGTTCGTGCGTACTCGACCGAATGCATCGGTGACAGCGTATTAAAATGTTACGCATAAGTCACAGTTTCCGAATCATTTCTTATTTCTTTTCTTTTCCCTTGTTCCTCTTCGCAACCCTAGTTCGACACATCTCTCCCTACCACTCATCCCTCATCTTGCTTAGCATCTACCTAAGAGACTATCACGGGAATGAAAGTGTACGCCGACTCCGACCTAACCAAACGATCGTATAATAAGGTAAGTCACTGTCACCATCTGTAGGTCTTGGGTTAGGGTTATGATTGTGCGTAATAGAGTCGTACCATTGTTGTAGGTGTTGATGTCAGTGTGCGGTGATCGTATGTTTGCCCTGATGGTTGATGCTACGTGAAATGCGGTACAGGTAGAGTTTTCCCTACTCAGTTGTCTGTAGAACTATATGTTGTATAATGTGACGATCTTATGATGCTTTTGTGATATGATTATATGATTGTGATGATGTTGTAGTGGCGATGTTGGTGGTTGATGATGGTGTTGGGTGTGGTTGAGATTGTGATTGTTATTGTGATTTGTGAGCCATTGTGAAAGGTGGTCTTACCTCCATTGTTCGCCTCCCGCGTTCTTTCAACGCAGGAGGGATGTGCTCATTAAGGGACTTGGGTATTGTGGGTGATTAGGTGGTGTGGCTGCGGTCCTCCACAGGCAGGGCTACACACTTCGATGTGTGTTCGGTTACTTGATGTATGGGGTGGTGATGATGGTGGTGACGGTGTGGTGATCACTCTGACTTGTTTACATTACTATGCTTTCATATTGTTGTACGGTTGACTGACTCCGTATTGTTTGTAAAACTGTGATGATCCATTCGGGGATGGTGAGCAGACTGGCTTGTAGGTGTAGTTGCTGTATTGGATGCTTGTTTGTGAATTGTGATAATCGTGTTTGGGGATGGAGAGACCGCTGACACCGATACTAATGTAGCTATAATAGAGTCCTTAGTTGTAATAGTCTGTGATGCAGTTTTATATCTCTTGTCCACGTAAAGTGTAAGTTAATAAAGTGTTGTTTTTGAATGATCTATTTGATATGTACTTACCTCGAGTGACCGAGATGGTAGCGTCCTTGGTTGTCAGGGAAGGTCTAGTACAGGCTTCCTTGGTAAGTAGGGGTGTTACAAATTTACAATAAGCATGTTATATTTTGTAAACTATTAAAGGTAAATAAATCAAGCTCAATTTCCAAAAAAATATAATATTTCATAATTATTTCGATTTGATTTAATGCATAAATGTAATATATTTATATTAATATATAAGTCTATTAAAATTGAATGTCTAAATAGTAAAAGTAATTATGTTAGTAGTGAAACGAATTGTAGTAACATTGGATATATAGTAATATGGTAGTAATAACTCATTTGAATAATAAGCGGGAATAGTGAAAGTAATAGAAGTATTAACGAGAGTAGTGAAATTGTCAATATTAATGCGGAAATAGTGAAAGTAACAATAATTACGGCGGGAGTAGTGAAAGTAACACTAGTAATAACGAATGTAATGAAAGTAACAATATTAACAACAAAAGAAAGTATATATGAATAACGAGGTAACCAATCAATTTAAGAAAAATATACATAATGGAAGTAATGAATTTGTCTCATAATTTATTTCATCGTAATTTTAAGATATGACATTGAAAATTATATTAATGATAAATTTAATGAGTTATGTAACTTTAATGTAGTTTTATTTAATTAAACATAAATTTTAATGCTAAATAAAGGTAACCCGAGTGGAGCCAGACACCAATAGTAGTATTTGTGAAAGAGCATAACCCGATCTTATTTTTACCATAATTGCTAAATTCATGATTTGGTTAATAATGGCATATGGGCTATGTGTTTATGAGGTTTTAATGAATATGTACCAAAAAACAAAATTGAATATGGAAAGTAACAATCTTTCTTTTGAGTTAATAAAAAAAATTCCCAGTTCTGAATCTCTTAATTTATGGTAATTCGAAATTGATTTCATAATCTTACTACTATTCAAAGTGGACATTAAACCTCTCTATATATACAAAATTACAAACTAATTATCTCATATTCTTTCTAAACAATTTACAGCAAATTCATCCCTTCTAATTAACAACATGACTACCTTACCAGAAACCCGTATGGAAATCCATCAGGTCATCGCTTCCCGTCGCTTTATCCCGCTCAAATACTGTAAAAACGCCAACAGTAACATCTCCATTAACGTCCGTTTCGTACTCAAACATAAGAACCGTCTCATACTCTCCAATCGGAATGAACAAGTTATACATGAATTCGAAGAATTACCCCAAACCAAATCGCGTGATATTAAGTGGATTCAAGAAAAAGTGTTATCAACAGCAGACATGCGTAATAAACTGTACGAGATAGGCGTTACAAGGCGGGAAATTCAAAACTTAGCGATAAAAAAAGTCGAATCTTTCGTGGACAGAGTAGTTGAGGTACATGAATCGTTATCGCATCTTTTTCCTAATTGGCATTTACACAGGTTAAAAGTCGAGATATTACTACCGATTTATCATGTGTATGTTCATCGAGGTGTACTAAGTGAACGAGGGCCTAAGCCAGCTGATGGAGTGGCCGTAAGAAACTTGAAGAGGGTGCGAGTTGAGGAGTCGATGATTGATGCGGATGAACAATGTTCGGTTTGTTACGAAAAGTTCGTTGAACAAGATCAACTTATTGTGTTGCCTTGTGAACATGTTTTTCATGAAGATTGTGTTTCTCAGTGGTTGAAGATTAATAATATGTGTCCGCTTTGCCGTTTTGAATTGCCGTCAGCTCAAGAAATTGAAACCACGAGTACTAGTTACCAATACCCCCTTCGTCGGAGGCGGTTTCTCGGTCGATTCTTTACCTTTCTATTTGGCGATTGCTTGATGGCAAATTGATCATCTACACTCAATTTAGCGTAATTCTCATCCAATAATGCTTTAACTACAATTGGTCCCTTTCTCGTCCTTTGGTCTTTGTGCCAAAACAAAGATGAACAAATGACCCGTTGGAGATGGTTGCTTTTTTTACGAACATACCACATAGTTATAAATTGATGTTTATTAGATTGTATATATATTATTGCTATTTTTATTGAGAAAAAGCAATGAATTGATTTATTGTCAAATTTGTGTTACGGTTGCTTATAGCTCCAATAAGATTATAATTGACGCAGAATAAATTGTAGAATTTGTGTTACGGTTGCTTATTGTTCCAATAAGGTTATGGTTGACGTCCAATTAATTGTAGAATTTTTATTCCTACCTAAAAAAAGGAAAAAGAAAACGTAGACGGTGTCACAGCTCTATAGAGCAGAGCTGCAGCAAACCGAAGTAAAAGGTCCGGACTTAATACAGTATATAATCTCCAATTTCAGACCAACTCTCCATCATTCATCACATTTTGAAAGTAATCAGACGCGCCGATATTTGAACCACATCTGTTTTATAAGCTCGTACCTCTGCATTATGAGAGTAGTCAGAATGCCAATCACTGTGCACCTAGCATCAAGTATTCGAGTGTCTATCAAAGGGTGTGTTTGGATAGAAAAAGTGGAGGGAAAGGGAAGGGAGGTAAGGGAAGGGGAGGGCTAATGGAATTTGGGTGTTTGGATACAATTTCCTTCCAAATCTTGCCTCTTGTGAAGAGATTTTGATTTGCCTTGGAGGAGGGAAAATAGATCCCTCCAAATTTCTTCCCCTCTGTTTCCCTCCACCCCTTATTTGCTATCCAAACAAGAGATTTTATATTCTCTACTCTCCCTCCCTTTCTTTTCCCTCCAAACTCCTCAATCCAAACACACCCTAATGGCCAAGGGACGAGATTCTGAGATAAACTGATCTACACCCTTTCTTCTGGATTCTGCCCTTATATGCATTCTTACTTGCATGTCAGACATTCCATCCCCACACCGTAGTTACCAACAAATCATACATACCCAGTAAGACACTAATAAGACCATGTATAATTCTCAATGTAGCAAGTACGAGTAATATTTACAACTAACAGAAAGTGCCTACACTCGGTAGGTAAGTAGGAACACAAATTCTCATTGAAGACGGGCACTATCCGTCACAAGCTGAAGACGGATAGTGTCCCTCTCACAATATGCAAGTGGCACTATCCATAGGGTGCTCCATTTCTCCCCCACTTGTCCTCCCACTTGGCTTATTGTGAGAGGGATACTATCCGTCTTCAGCTTATGACGGATAATGTCCGTCACAAGCAAGACGCTTTGAAGTAGGAATTCCCCACAAATTTTAAGACATAAAGTTTCTTGCCTAAACTCGCTAGGTAAGTGGGAATTCCACGAGAATTATAATTCTTGTATACTTCACAATTTGTGTCAATTTTTGTAAACTGGAAAATCACATGAAACACTACTATTTACGTATTCAGATTTACAAAAGAAAACAAACCACTTTCTAAGGATTGAAAATCAGGTTTTAGAGCAGCAGTGGAACAAATCTTAAAACAATCTCAAAGACTCGGAAGCAACAAGAATATGATGAGCTTCGACTTGCTATGGAGTCTTTGAGTAATGTTTTAGCTACATCTTAATTCACAATCAAGACCAGTAGTCATGCTCACTCATGCCTACTGCGTTGGACATGTAAATAATACACTAGTAATATTCTTTATCATACAATCACTAAGATCGACATTAAAAGTGAAAAAAAGGACGAAAAGTAATTCAGGAAACAGATGGTTACTAGCAGCATTAAGAAAGGCGTTGTAAATAGATACTTGGTACTTAGTAGCATGTTGAGAGTAACAATTTTACCCTCGTTCCAGTACTATTACAACGGAGTGGCTCATCAATGCCACTAAAAGGAAACTATTATGTATAGATAACCAACATACGCTACTTAGACATGAACTGCTCTAAGGCTGCAACTTCAGGGATCATAGTTTAGGATAGTAATAAGCACAAGTAGCCAAAAGAGATCTCTAGAGTCCGACAACAGAAAACCATTAAACTTGGCTAATATTTGTACATGAAAGTCTTCAAAAGTCGAAATGGATTGTACCTTTCGCAGACTACAGGTTTTATTTAGCTATACATCATATACGTGCACATCCCAGTCTACCAGATAAGCAGCATCTGAATGCAGAGAACCATTCTACCAGCTCCCAACTTCTAAGCCATTACCTGCTAGTCATCTGAGAAATGAGCATGAAACAAAAGAAATATCGCATTCGAGAAATGAGAATATCTCGTATTTTTATAATAACTGAAGTGATTTACCGTCTGGATCAAAGAAAAATACTTGCTTGGTTTTTCCATTAGGTTGAGTCTTCACAAAGGTCTCAATTCCCTTCTCCTGTGTATTCATTGTTAATGTGGGATCAGCGAGCTCGTGATTTCACCGAGATATATCAAAAGTTCAAAATATAATAATAATAATAAATGCGGAGTCTTTTCTGAAGCAATTCTACACCAAGATACTGTTATATAGCATGTCATCTACCCAAATACTACTATGGAGTATGGATCATTCAAAAGTTATGTTTTAGCTTATTTGGGTACATTAAGTTTCAGTTTACAATAATGCTCACGTAAAACTGCCTAACACAAATACTCATGAATAATCAAGTAGACATGAAAATGAATAATTCATCTTTGAAATTAAAAATTGAACATATCACAAGTTTATAGACTATGACGTTCGCTAAATGGAATTGTTCAGATTTTTATTTTACTAAGGTACTAAGTACTCCTTCCGTCAGAGTCATTTGTTTTTCTATTCCATTCTAAGGTCTTTCAGTCATTTGTTTATCTTTCTCTTCTAGTAACGCTTTTGAGGGGTAATTTGATCATCCACCTTCATTTTATTCCACTTGTCATCCAATAACACTACCTACTCATGGACTCATTGTCCCCTCCCCTTTCCTTGGTCTTTGTGCCAAAAGGAAAGGTAAACAAATGACCAGGACGAAAGGAGTACATGATACGATTTCCAAACTTAACACACTAGAGTTGAAAGAGCCTCCATTTCTAGAATTCTCACCTTGTCCCTCCCAAATGGTTGTCGATTATACTGAGGCACTCACTATAATTAGAGGGGACACGAGACAAGGTAAGTAACTCTTGGCAAGTCGGGTTGTTGTCAATTAAGCAAAATAGATAGAATTATAGAAACCATGGCCTTTTATACTACTTCGTACTTTACTTTTCTAATAGCAAGAATTGCAACCAAATCTTAAGCAAAATAGATAGAAACCATGGCCTTTTATACTACTTCGTACTTTACTTTTCACTAGCAAGAATTGCTACCAGATCTTTTAACCATAGCCATAATCACAAACTGCTAATGCCCCTCTTGGTCCATCGGCAATCAGAGTTTTACCACAAGCGCACAAAATATAAGAGGAAAAGGTTTACTGATACCATCAATAGGTGGGTGATTTTCAAATACCAAGAACACCTCTAAAATCAAAGATCGTGCAAATAGCAGGGTATGCGATTGCTATTAAAAATTGCTACTTCAATACGATGATTGCTACTTCACAATAGAAAGTAAAAAAACGGGAACACCCGCCGAATACTCGACATGAATTCATGCAAATAACAACTTATACATTCAAATCAAGTTCAACGTGATGAAATTTTGAGTTAGCAGCAATATGCCAATATCACTTCCCAAATAACTAAAACCTACCAGAAAATTCCCAAAAAAGTAGTATACATGAAGAGATTGAACAAACTCATCGAAATTCGATACGCCGAAAGAAACATGGTGATCTCGAGGGAGATCCTTAGGGTTTTTAATAGGAGAAACAGCACTATAACGGCTTTCAGGAAGATTATTTGAAGGATTTCTTTGAATAACATGAAGAGATAATGAAGAACATGGAAGTTTCAACCAAATCACCTCAAATTCCCCAAAATTTGGGCTTTCTATCTTCTYAAACCCTAGAATCTGCATGTAATTAAATTGGGGAAATTGAAGTAATTTGGGGATTAATGGAGATTAAGAGAAGAGGGAAGAGAGGTATTTGTTGATAGAAGGTGGCAAGGTACTTGTTGAATGAAGCTTAACTGAACTAACTAAACCGAATAAAGCTGCACTGAATTGAAATAAGCTGAAATTAAGTCCCAAAGAACCGGGCCTTAATTTGCCAAAGCCACGTTTAATAATTCAAATGATTTGGTTAATATGGCATATGGGCTACGTGTTTATGAGGTTTTGAGGGAAGTGTTTATGAGATTTTAATGGAAGTAACAATCTTTATTTTGAGTTAATAAATTTGTTTTCCTAGTGTTGTTCTGAATCTTAAGGCAACTCCCAATTGATTTCATAATCTTACTAGTATTCAAAGATTACCTTAAACCTCTATATATACAAACAAATCTCATATTATTGCAAAACATTCTACAAAAACTTCATCCATTCGAATTAACAACATGGCTACCTTAACAGAAACCCTTATGTTTGGATTAAAAAAGTGGAGGGAAAAGGAGGGGAGGGGGAAGGAGGGAAGAGAAAGGGAGGTAAGTGAAGGGGAGGGCTAATGGGATTTGGGTGTTTGGATACAATTTCCTTTCAAATCTTGCCTTGCCTCCTGTGAAGAGATTTTGATTTGCCTTTGAGGAGAGAAAATAGATCCCTCCAAATCTCTCCCCCCTCCATTTCCCTCCACCCCTTATTTGTTATCCAAACAAGAGATTTTATATCCCCTACTCTCCCTCCCTTTCTTTTCCCTCCAAACCCCTCAATCCAAACACACCCTTATGGAAATTGATGAGCTCAATATGTCCAGTGAGTATATCTCACTCAAATACTGTCCGAAAGCCAACAACCTAGCCATTAACGTTAGTTTCGTACTCAAACATAAAACCCGTCTCATACTCTCAAATCCTGATGAACAAGTTACACTAGAATTTATCGAACCATTACCCCAAACCGAATCGCAGGATATTAAGTGGGTTCAAGAAAAAGGGTTATCAACACAAGACATGCGTAATAAACTCTACGAGATAGGCGTTACAGGGCGGGAAATTCAAAACCTAGCGATAAAAGAAGTGGAATCCTCAGTGGACAGGGTAGTTGAGGAACATCAATCACGCTCGGATGAACCTAATTGGTATTTATACAGGTTAAAAGTGGAGCTATTACTACCAATTTATCAGGTCTATGTGCACCGAGGTATACTAAGTGAACGAGGGCCTAAACCAGCCGATGGATTGGCAGTAAGAGATTTGAAGAGGGTACGAGTCGAGGAGTCGACGATTTATGCGGATGAACAATGTTCAGTTTGTTTCGAAAAGTTGGTTAAACAAGAACAACTTATTGTTTTGCCTTGTGAACATGTTTTCCACAAAGATTGTGTTACTCAGTGGCTCAAGATTAGTAATATGTGTCCACTTTGCCGTTTTGAATTGCCGGTTGCTAAAAAACCTAAAACTACTTGTTGATCAGTAACTTTTTATTTGTAAGATCATTCATAGTTAAAATCAATGTTATTATTAGATTGTATATATAATATCATTATCATTATTTTGATTGAGAAGAAGTGATGAATCAAGTTTATCGTCAATTAAGAAAAATAGCTAGAGACCGTGCCCTTTTATACTACTGCACTTTTCGAATTGCAAAAGTTGCTACCAAAACTTTATAGCGCCCCTCTTGGTCCATCAGCCATCAGAGTTTCAATTCGGAACACAAAACTTAACAAGAAAAGGTTTCGTGGTATACTCAATACGCGAGTGATAGTCAACCAACAACAACAACAACAACAACAACAACAACAACAACAACAACAACAACAACAACAACCTAGCACTCAGCGCCACAAGAGCTCCCGCAAATGGCGAGGTAAGGGAGATTGATCCCGGATAATCCATAACTGAAATCGCATCAAGTACGACACAAAAAGAGTGTACATCACGATAGAACGAAACAGAGTCACTAAAAATGCACAGCTAATCGACATGAATACTACAGCCTGCCAAGTAACAAAAACCCACCATTAAAAAAATTTGCCAGAAAAGTATATACCTGAAGAGATTGAACAAACTCATCGAAATTCGATACGCCAAAAGAAACATGATGACCTCGAGGGAGATTCTTAGGGTCTTTAACAGGAGAAACAGCACTATAAGGACTTTCAGGGAGATTATTGGAAGGATTTCTTTGAATAAGATGAAGGGTTAATGAAGAAGATGGAAGTTTCAACCAAATCACCTCAAATTCCCCAAAATTTGGGCTTTCTATCTTCTCAAACCCTAGAATCTGCATGTAATTAAATTAGGAGAAATTGAAGTAATTTGGGGATTTATTGATTTAGTGGAGATTAATTGAAAGTAGAAGAGAGGTACCTGTTGGTAGAAGGTGGCAAGGCGTTCGACGTCAGATGATTCTCTGGCTATGTGGTTTAAGGTTACTCCTTTTGCTGCCGCCATTGTTGTCTTCAGTGGAGTTTCTTGTGTGTGATTTAAGTGAGGTGGAGGAATTGAATTGTCTTAGTCCACTCCCTTACTTCAATACTTTGTATCCAAGGCATGAGAGAATTTGTTATTCTATTAAATTAATTATTTATAAACCCAACTCAATCCCCTATATACTACTCCGTAAAAGATTAACACATCTCTAAATTTTTCCGCTCAAATTTCCCGCTCAAGTGATATTCTGCTAGACAATATTTATTTCCTAATTAGTTAATGTTGACTATCTATATTTACAATTAAAAATATCTCCTTGGAATTATATATGCAAATTTTCTACCCTTTTCAAAATTGAGGTAAATTGCATTAGCTTGATTAATTGTAAAATTCTCAAATATCTGTATCTAAAATACCGTGTATTTGCACGGGAACTATACTAGTTATATACTATGCAAATAAGAATATTAGTAAAGTGCAAGTAAGGGTCGAACCCAAGAGAAGGATTTAAGCTAAACCTTGAATTTAAAAAAACTAACTAATTACTAATTATGAAATTAATGACAATTATGACTTAACAATATAAACTAATCACAAACAATGTGTAATCACAAAGGATAACATAAAAAAAGATATTCATGATGAAAAACTTGAGAAATATGACTAAAGGTATGATCTTGTTCTAAGAGGCAAAACAACAAACACTTAAGAGGCAAGAAATCAATAGAGAGGAAGAACTTGGTGCAACTCTCCCCAATGGCTAACACAATAAGCAAAGTTGATTCCTTTTTCCCTTCCCTTCCTTTACCTAATACAAAACATGGAAGATGACAACATACTAATCTAAACCAATTAATATATCCTTCATTAAGATGATTTAACTTGCTAAGCCACAAGAGAAACCAAAATAAGAGTACTACAAGCAATTCCAACTAAGCATGCTAGGACGTGTCTTAAACAATTTAAACCAACCATTCAAGAGCACACATGTAATTTCCTACTCACAAAGATTCGATTTTTAAACCAAAATCAAAACTTTATAAGCTTGCTCCAAACAAATTCTACTTTACTAAACCATAAAGAAGGATTATGCACTAATTAGATGAATAACATGCAAGTTTGGCCACACCCAACATTCACTCAACCAATATGACAATAAAATGGAGAAAATTACAATGAAGGAGATAGAAAAGGTAAAGAAATCCTTAAAATGCTTAGAGTGTTGCCACTAGTTCAAATTACACCAAGTAAATGGATGATTAGCTCCTCATATTTGTCTTACAACCCAAGTATTGAAGAAAGATTAACATAAATTAAGGAAAGTTTAGTCTAATTATTACAAAGCTTGAAATTATAGGATGAGTAAAAAGTGTTTTCCTTCAAAATGTTTCGGCCTTATATATGGTGCACAAAACCCTAGACAAAAATATTCATCATACGAAGCCCAAATGAGAAATAAGAGGATCCGGATTCCTGCAGTATGCGTAGGCTGCGCCTAGGATTGTTTTGGGACTTCAAATTTCGACTTCTCACATTCATTTGTGCTTCATTCTTCCTTCTTGATGTACCTTGGTTCTTGGCCTCCGTGTTGTGTTGGCTTGAGTCGGGAATCATTACTTTTCTCATGATCCAAATGCCTTGGATTCTTCTAACGAAAAGGGTAACCACAACTTGAGCTCAACATGTTTGAATTACAACAAAACAAAAAATACCGGTATTAATACGATTTAGCTTACAAAACCGGCTTATTGCTCATTGAAAACACATTAAAACGACCTATAGACTCGACCTAAACTGACTCTATCAATTACTCATTCAAAGCAAGACGAGTCAAATAAAATAAAGCCAAATCCAGTAAATTAATCGAAAATATTTGAATTATATTCGACCAGCCATGGTTTGTGTAATCGAATAGAATCGGAACACAATTCAATTCTAAGCGAACGAAAATTATATCGAATTTGATATGTCAAAAAATTCGCGAATCTAAATACATTTAAACTGATACTAATTGAATCAATTGACCTGAATTATTATTTTTTTCTTTTTTCCACATAAGACGTTTCTTTTTTCCACATAAGACGTTTGCACCTTAAAAGTTTTTCTTTTCTTTTGCAAGAATTATAATGCTTTTATTTATCCACATTGGAATTGAAAAAAAAAAAGAGAATAGTTTTATAACAAAAGAATATCCACTAGTGCATAAGACAAGACTAAGGCCCTATTCTTTTGAACTTAATTTCAGTTCTTATAAGTTCAGTTAAGTTCAGCTCTATTAAGTTCAGTTCAGTTCAGCTCCATTAAGTTCAGTTCAGTTCAGTTCAGCTCAGCTCAGTTCAGCTCAGTTCAGTTCAGTTCAGTTCAGTTCAGTTCAGATTCAATTATTCCAACATTATTATTATTATTATTATTATTATTATTATTATTATTATTATT
>VHZZ01000834.1:102135-118241 GCA_009801015.1 Silene noctiflora
ACAAGCAAATGCAACTAGAAATACAATATTAGCTCAAAAACACTAAGATAAGTGCTAAATGACATGTAAAATGGAGCTAATATAAGGGGTTAAAGCATATAAATAAAGCACTTATCACCTTACTCGACCGAGTGCTAACACGCTTGCCCGAGTTCACAACGAACAGGACACTGACAGACTACTCATAACAGCTACTCGGTCGAGTACCCCCTATTCGACCGAGTAGCCTAAGGTCACAAATCTGATGTATTACACCGATCCTAAAGTTTATTTGGAATGGGAGCGCAAAATTGATCGGATGTTTGATTTCAAGGATTTAGATGATGAGAAAAGGTGTAAGTATGCAATACTTAAATTGGGCAGAGGTGCTTCCCTTTGGTTCGAAGGGTTGAAAGCACAACGGGCTCGCGCGGGAAAGGAAAAGATCACATCTTGGGAATCATTGAAACGAAAACTCGGAAAAAGGTATGTTCCCACAACGCATAGGCTTACTTTATATCGTAAAATCGCTGATTTAGACCAAGGCAAAATGAATGTAACTGAATATATTGAGGAATTTGAGAACTTGTCCTTAATGGGGGAATTGGAGGAGAGTGAGGAACAAAAGATGTCTCGATTTTTCCGTGGATTAAATCGAAACATTGCCAATTCAGTTGAATTATACCCGTATGCTGATTTTGACACCTTGTGTGGTTTGTGTGCGAAAATTGAGGCTCAAGGGAAGTCGAAATATGGGGGATCAAACACGGAGGGTAGTAAGGATGGTGCTTGGAATAAACCTATTATTGTGTCGAATTTGGGAGAGTCGAGTAGTAAGAATACCCATGTTTCCAATTCTACTTCCAAAACAGCAAACACCACTAAAGAAACGAACTTGTCAAAGGTCCGATGTTTCAAATGTCAAGGCTTCAGTCATTACCAAAATGTTTGTCCTAATAAACGGGCAGTGACATTACGGGAGGCTATTTCTCTACGGGATGAGTTGTTGGACGAGGAGGATAGATTGGGTGACCTTTTTAATTTTAATGAGGGTGTAGAAGAGGAGGAGGAAGTCGAGTCCTGTGATACTCCCAATTATGACACGGTTCTAGTCCTCCGTACTTTGAAAACCAAATCATATCCAATTGATTCAGAACAGCGTGACCAACTCTTTCACACTAAATGTTTGGTTAAAGAAAAATGGTGTAGTGTGATTATCGATGGAGGGAGTTATACTAACGTTGCATCAAGTGAGATGGTTTCTAATTTAGGGCTAACCACTACATATCATCCTAGACCTTATGCATTACATTGGCTTGATGATGGAAGTAATGTGAAGGTTACAAAACAGGTCCGGGTTGGCTTGACTATGGGCTCTTATAATGACGAAGTTTTATGTGATGTGATTCTCATAGATGCTTGTCATGTGCTTTTGGGACGTTCTTGGCAGTTTGATAGGGACGTTATACACCATGGGAGGAGCAATGAATATGAGTTGAAAGACAAAGGTAAGAAAATTGTGTTGAAGCCTATGTCTCCTCAAGCTATTCGGTCTATGAGTACAAGTCGGGGAAAGAAGCATAATTTGACCATGTTTGCTAGTGAACGAGAAGTTGATCATGCTATTGATGAGGACGAAACTGTGTACTTGATGGTGGCTAAGGAGTCTCAAGTTGGAGTTACGGTTGAGCAAAATAAGGAGCCGATTGATGAGCTGCTTCGTGAATTTGGGGATGTCTTTCCCGATGAATTGCCTCCGGGTTTACCTCCTATTAGGGGAATTGAACACCAAATCTACCTTATTCCAGGTGCTCCTCTTCCTAATAAGGCGGCCTATAGATGTAATCCCGAAGAAACCAAGGAATTGCAAAAACAGATTGAAGAACTCATGAGTAAGGGCTATGTTCGTGAGAGCTTAAGTCCTTGTGTTGTTCCGGTTCTCTTGGTGCCTAAGAAGGACGGGTCGTGGAGAATGTGTACGGATAGTAGGGCGGTTAACAACATTACCATTAAGTATCGATTTCTAATCTCGAGACTTCGTGATATGCTGGATGAGCTCCATGGTGCCGTGATCTTTTCGAAAATAGACTTGCGAATTAGGTACCATCAGATTCGAATGAGGGAAGGAGATGAATGAAGACGTCTTTCAAAATGAAGTATGGGTTGTACGAGTGAACCGTCATGCCATTTGGTCTCGCCAATGCTCCGAGTACTTTCATGAGATTGATGAATGAGGTACTTAAAGCATTTTTGGGCAGATTTGTTGTTGTTTACTTTGATGATATTCTTGTATATAGCAGGTCTTTGGAGCAGCATTTTGAACACCTCAAGCAAGTATTTGAAACCTTTAGAAGTCAGAAACTGTAATGGAAAGAAGGAGAAGTCTTCGTTCTTGGTTGAGAGCGTAGTCTTTTTGGGTTACGTTGTCTCAGAAGATGGTGTATCGGTGGATCAATCCAAGGTGGAGTCTATTAAGTCTTGGTCGAGTCCCAAGACCATGAGTGAAGTCAGGTCCTTCCACGGCCTTGCTTCATTCTATTGGAGGTTCATTCGTGATTTCAGCACCATTATGAGTCCGATAACCGAGTGTTTAAAGAAGGGTTCATTTGTGTGGAGCATGGTTGCTCAAAAGGCATTCGAGTTAATCAAGGAAAAGCTTTGCACAACACTTATCTTGGCCCTAACCGACTTCTCACAACCATTTGAAGTCGGATGCGATGCTAGCGGAGTTGGAATTGGCGCGGTGCTAATACAAGGTAAACGTCCCATTGCCTATTTTTCTGAAAAGTTGGGAGAAGCTAGACTTAACTATTGCACCTACGACAAATAATTCTATGCCATTGTAAGAGCTCTTGACCATTGGAGCCATTATCTTCGTCCGAACCATTTCATTTTGCATTCGGATCATGAATCATTGAAATACATTAATGGCCCGCAAAAGTTGAGTCCGAGGCATGCTAAGTGGGTAGAATTATTACAATCCTTTCACTTTTCTTCGAAATAAAAGGATGGTAAGAGTAACGTTGTGGCTTATGCCTTGTCACGTCGCTATACCTTATTATCTACTCTTGATGTACGTTTTCTTGGATTTGCCACTTTGAAAGATTATTTCGTTAATGATGCTGATTTTGGTGAATTGTTTACTAAATGTAAATCTGGTGCATTTGACGAGTTTGTTTTGCAAGATGGGTTTCTCTTTAAGGGGAATCGTCTTTGTGTGCCTAGGCATCCCATTCGAGAACTATTGGTGCGTGAAGCTCATGGCGGTGGCTTCGCTGGCCATTTTGGCATGGCTAAGACGTTGGAGGTGTTGAAAGAGCATTTTTTTTGGCCGAAGATACAGGGTAGTGTGCAAAGCATCGTGAGCAAGTGTATGACCTGCCATGTTGCTAAGAGTACGTTTAAACCATGGGAATACAAGCCTCTACTATACCACTTCGACATTGGGAGGACGTGTCTATGGATTTTATCGTGGCCTTACCCCATAATGCCCGAGGTAAAGATGTTATTATGGTTGTTGTTGATAGGTTCTCAAAAATGTCTCACTTTGTTGCTTGTCACAAAAACAATGATGCTGGTAATGTGGTTGACTTGTACTTCCGAGAAGTGGTGCGTTTACATAGGGTTCTTAAAACAATCGTTTCTGATCGGGATTCCAAGTTCCTTAGTTACTTTTGGAACACTTTGTGGAGAAAGGTTGGCACCAAGATCTTATTTAGTACTTCGCATCATCTTCAAACTGATGGTCAAACTGAGGTTACTAATCGCATCTTGGGTACTTTATTGAGAGGTCTTGTGAGGAACACACAAAAGGATTGGGACACAAAGCTAGCTCATGCCGAATTTGCCTATAATCGCTCTCCAACTTTTACGACAGCTCATTCACCATTTGAAATTGTCTTTGGCCTGAATCCTTACTTGCTTTTGGATTTAATTCCTCTACCAAAGGATGAGTTAGTTCACAATGAAGCGGAGTCTAAGCTCAAGTCCATGCTGAAATTGCACGAACAGGTGCGTGAGCAAATCAAGGTCGTAAATGAAGCTTACAAACGTAAGTCAAACAAAAACAGAAAGCCGAGGCTGTTCGAAATTGGAGACTTGGTTTGGGTGCAGAAAGGAGCGATCCTAACAAGCGAAAGAACAAGCTCATGCCCCGTGCCGAGGGTCCTTACAAATTTGTGGCTAAGGTGAACGATAATGCCTATAAAGTCAAGCTTCCGGGAGGTTATGGAGTGCACGCTACTTTTAATGTTGGGGATCTCTCTCCATATCTTGATGATGACGGAATTGCTGAATTGAGGTCAATTCATTTCAAAGGAGAAGGGGATGATCTGGTGGTGTTGGGTGGTCCGAATGCAGCTCTTGTGGATGAGGACTCGGTGGAGCCACATGTGGACTATGGTGGCACATCTATGGCAGCTTATGGAACAACTACAATGGTCGGGCTTGCAAGCTTGAAACACGACGTTTGTTTGGTCCCCAATGTTTGGATTAAATAGCTTGGTCCAACACTTACATACATTTTATTTTAAGTTAAGATTAATAAGCTGAAGTCATTTCAGCAATTAAATGTTTTAAGCTTATTTATTGTAAGCATTTAGAATAGATTTTAAGTCTAATAAGTGTAGCACTTATTAGAGACTCTTAGCTTGCTATTTGGCTGTTTAGGGGTGTGTAACTCAGCTATATAGGGTTTGGTTTGCTGTGTTGTTTAATCATTCACACAAGTTAAGAATAAGAAAACTCTTGTTTTGTTGGGGGCAAATTCCAAACAGTTCCAATTAGTGTTCGACGCGTTTTCGAGCTCTAATTCGATTGTTGTTCAATAGGTCTTGAGCAATAATCATCCTTGTCGGGTTATAAGTCTAATTCGACAAGTCCTATCTGGTTTCGGTATCAATTCAACGTGTTAAAATCACGAATCAGACCGGGTCGTACCTAGTACGTTCGGGTCTCGTTTGTTAGTCATAGTTGTTGTTCATTCCGCTGTTTTCATCGCTAATTCGTATCAACTGAAAATAAAACACGAAACAACTTGTAAAAAATAACAGTAAGTCTCTCTTGTGATGGTAAAATCCGTCACAAGCTTTGACAAATCAAATATCACCAAAATGGGTAGATACGATAAAAATCAGAGTGCCTAGAGAATCACAAATGATTTGTCTTTATTTACTCATGTGAGTTTTATTTGTCTCATCACAAACTTGTGACGGGTATTTTCCGTCGCAAATGAGAATTTGTAAATTCATACTCTAAAAAAAAGATTCCAATATATTATTGTAACTTGACCCGACCCGACCCGTCCCGTCCCGTCCCGTCCCCCGGTATCTTTCTAATCAACAAGAAGAAAAGCAAGAAACAATCAAACGCTTCGTGAAAAATACATTGGAAGTTTTCGATGTTTATGTAATTTAATATCGATACATCAACAAATCCAGGCGATCTACATACAAATATACTCGTAGTATAATTGTGACTCTACTATTATTCAATCTCTCTATCCAATCCCACATTCAGGTTCTCTATCTCTCTTTTCCCGCGTTTTATTTGACTTTTTGTAACATTCAAATGTTCATGTTTTTGTTGGATTATTGGGCAATTATATGTGGTGATTTGTATAATTGCATGTGTTTAAAGTGTCATTTATTGTTTTTTATTAATTGGGTTGTGATTTGATATCACTGTGGATGATCATTGACTCTGATCTAAGCAAATTTTGATTATTTTTTATCTGGGTTAGTTGAGTTTTTTTGGGTAATTTAGTAGTTTATAAGTTAATTGTTCTGAAGTTTTGATTCGATAGTGGTCCTTCGGTGCAGTTCTCGTTGCAATTTTCATCTTGACTGGGTCATTCGGAAACACTCTCTTTGTATTTAACCCTTGTTGACTGCAATTTGCGGGAGCCATTGAAGCACTAGGGTAATGTTGCTGTTGTAATAGTTCTAAAGATTTGATGTTGATGGGAAAAGGGATGAGAAGAAGAAGAAGTAAGAAGAGGGTAATTTAAACTTTAAAGATCTTATTTTTGATATATTAATGGTGAATTTTGTAAGGATTATATAATTATTATAATGTTGGGATTAACAAATTTTTACTAGAGATTTAGTATCTACCTCTGATATTTAATTCCATAAATTAGAGTTTATTAAAGGTTGATTAAGCTCAAATTGATGATGGTTTGATGCTTAAATCAACTAGGTGTTGAAGTGCCTTTAATGAAATTATGGGTTTGGCTTGAGTTTTCGTATTGCTCTTCTTTTCGAGTGGAGTCGAAGGTATTCTTTGTAGCAACAGACTCGGTTAAATGTTTGTGATTCTTGAAATTCCTAAGTAAGTCGCTAGTCAATGCAATTCTGACTCAATTTTCGTCATGGGTCTTGTGTGAACAATCTCTTTATGTTCTCAATAGTGAAAACAGTGGAATGGTTGTATACATTCGGTTTACCATTAGTGGAAACCCTAGAGCCTGGAGGCATCAAGTAATGTTGTTGCTGAAGTTTGTTCCAAAATTTGGCACGTAGAACTGTGAGGGTTCCAAGTTTACGGTAGAGGTTGGGGATGATAGAACCAAGTTTCCTTACTTCAATAGTTGATTATACATGTTAGTAAAGATTGAACTTGAACTTAAAATAAAAATAGATCACTCATGTATATAAAAGTTGGTTGAAGATTTGTAGAACACGAGGTGGATGAATGATTTTCACTTGCTTTGGTAGTTCGGCGTTACTGTGCTTGAAACTTAGTTAAGAGCTTGGAGCTCAACTTGTATCTCTCAATTTCTTCGAGACGGAGCTTTGCTGTTGGGTAACTATTCCTCAAGGACAATAAAATACGGAGTTCCCACACTTATAAATTAAATATACTTTGTACATTTTAGTGAACATTGGCTATGTAGACTTTGAACTTACATAAAATGTACTCTCTCCTATTCTACATAACACTCCCCTTTCCTCTTTGGCACAAAAATTAAGAATTTGATTAAAATAAGTATAAAGTATTGTTGTGGGTTGAGGTGATTGGAGAGAGGGAAGGTATTGTGAGTGTTGTTGTGGGGTGAGTTGAATAAAATAAGGATAAAGTATTGTATTGTGGGGTATTGTTGTGGGATGTGGTGATTAAAATAAGTATAAAACTTTACCAAAAAAGGAAATAGGGAAGGTATTGTGAATAGACGAAAAAAGAAATAGGGAGGGTTATTGAGAATAGGAGGGAGTATCTCATAGTTAATTTAGAAAATGGAGTGGATGAAGGACTTTCATTGGTGGTTTTAGAGTTTGAGTTATTCTTCTTATAATCTTGATCTAGAGTGGGATCCAATGGCATCTTTCATAAGGACTAAGCGTGGCTGCTTGGGAAACTCTTTCGTCGGAAGGTTCTGATTCTTGGGGTTGTGAACTTTTGGTAAACCAGTTGTTCTCAATGAGTGAAATTGTGAATACTTGCCATCAATAGTGTTATTGTCATCTGTTTCTTTCTTCTTTACATTGCCTTTATGCTGGATAAGTTCTTAATTGACTAATAGTTGTGGACTCAGTTGATATCTTATTTTGTTTTTTCTGTTGTTTTGATGTACTATAGGCCTGTAATTCTTGTAGAGGCTAATTCTCTGCTAAGATTAAGATGTCTGGCCAAACCCAGCGCCTCAATGTTGTTCCAACTGTCACCGTGCTTGGAGTCATAAAAGCTCGTCTTGTTGGTGCCACTAGAGGCCATGCCCTTTTGAAGAAGAAGAGTGATGCTTTGACTGTTCAGTTTCGTCAGATTCTCAAGAAAATAGTCTCCGCAAAGGAGTCTATGGGGGATATTATGAAAAATTCCGCCTTTTCCTTGACTGAAGCCAAATACGTTGCAGGGGAGAACATTAAACACGTTGTCCTTGAAAACGTTTCAACTGCCACCCTTAAAGTGCGCTCTCGTCAAGAAAATGTCGCAGGAGTCAAGCTTCCCAAGTTTGACTATTTCACTGAGGGAGAGACCAAAAACGACCTCACTGGGTTGGCTCGAGGTGGCCAGCATGTCCAGCAGTGTCGAGTTGCCTATATAAAAGCCATTGAGGTTCTCGTAGAGCTGGCTTCTCTACAAACATCATTTTTGACACTTGATGAGGCTATCAAGACTACTAACCGTAGGGTGAACGCCCTGGAAAATGTGGTTAAACCAAGGTTGGAAAATACCATTCAGTACATCAAAGGTGAGCTGGATGAGCTGGAAAGGGAGGACTTTTTTAGGTTGAAGAAGATACAGGGTTTCAAGAAGAAGGAGATTGAAAAACAGCTAGCAGCTGCCAGGAAGTTTGCCGAGGAGCAGGTTGCAGAAAAGGTTTCACTGCAGAGGGGAATATCGGTGAATGCAGCTCATAATCTGTTGGCTGGCTCATTCCAGAAGGATGAAGACATAATCTTCTGATTTCTGAGGTCAGCCTACTTGTTTGTTTTCATTTATTTTTACTTCAGAGCTGTGGGAAATATCATTGTTTAATTGGAGTAGTTTGTATGTTTTTAATAAAGAAGCATCTTCAGGGTTCTTGTTAAGATCAATTCTGAATTCTTTATTGCGGAATATTTTTCGAATTACTTCTGTTTCGTCACTTCGTGAGTATTATTTGATTAACCCATCTTCTTAACTATATTGTCATGTGAAAATACACGAGCTACATTGCTCTGTTATGCTGTAGTTTCTTCAAGATTATAATGTTTTTTGGACATGTTCCTACTMAAGTTTGGATGAAATTAGTTGATATGTTAAATTTGCTGATTATTGCAGTTGGCCAATTGGCATAGTTATTAAAGGCTGTGTATAACATCAGGGATTAGTATTTCTCTTCAACGACAACCCACACTTTGATAGTGTCACTCATGCTGGTATCCAAAATTAGTTCCAATTTGGTAGTATTGAATCTTGATGGTTGGTGATACACATATAAAATCGCCTAATTGCCATAGTATAAGTTCACGATGCGCTAGATTCAAATTGAATACTTGCAGAATTATTTAGGTCTTTGGAGGCCCTCGAGGATATTCATTCTCAGTCTTGGATAGCTTTTTTTGACCTATTTATCAAATATTTGCTTTGAAGTTATATGGACAATGAGCCTTTTGGGGGTATGTAGCGGGCGATTGTGCGAAGTAGGTGCTGGTAGACTTGTTGACATAGAGTTTCTGAGTCCTTGCCTATTTTGCTTAAAACGCTTAAAAATACTGTATTGACACGAGGCCATTGCTTATATATGACCCCTAGCACGCGTGTTCTAAGAGGAGATCAGACCGTTGTTTTCATTCTATCTTCTACCTACATAATGCATACAGTACAGTAAATTTCCATTTCACATTCTATACCAGGAAAATTGGAATTAGACATATACATATGTGAAACTGTAAAAATTCAAACCACATTGTTTAGCAGGCTAGCTATGCAATCTCAAACCAACAAATCCATAAAATACGACAGAAGTAAGATAAAGAAATTATGATGGTAGTTTTTCACGAGACTTTACAATTCAGAATGTCGGTTAGAAGCTGTGGCTTGAGAAGTGGGGTGTTCAACCTTCTGTTGGGTTAGAGATGCGAGTCTTTGCTTAACATGTGCTGCAATCTCTGAGCCAGAACCGAGCACAGTCCCGGTGATGTCAATAACTCCCGGGTTCTGACTATTAAGGACGGAGATCAAAGTTGCAAACTCAAACCCTGTGTTATAACAGAAATGGAGCATACCCTTCGGAACAATGAACACATCTCCTTCTCTGAGCATCTTTTTGAAAACCTGGTTCCCGGTGTCTATAAACCCAATTGTCACAACCCCTTTGCTCACAAAGATAATCTCAGCAGCCCTGGGATGAGAGTGGGGGCTCACAATTCCGTCAATCTCTATATCAGTTCGTCCCATCGCAAGCCCTAGAGTGTTTAGGCCTGGGAACTCTTTTGCAGTGACAATGTTGGTTGACGACAGGAAGAAGTTGTCGGTATCTCCAACCTCTTTGAGCTCCATGCTCTTGAAATCAGAAGCGGTCACATTTGCAGGGTTTTGGCAGGGAAGTCCATTGAAGAAAATCTGGCTGTGCCGATCATTTGAATTTGAGATGGCTGCAGGACAGAAGTCCTGGATATTGTCATCGTCTGCTAAACAAATTTTGATTGCAATTAAGAGTAAACACGAGATTAGACACCGAGAATTCAACATCACGGGTTTGTTCGGGTTAAGATATCGTCAATTGCGAGTTATTGTGAGTTTGTGTTGGTGTAGTAAACAAGCAGGTTATTTATAGAGACAAGGTTCTTGGCTTAGAGTTCACTGTAAACTTAGATTAAGGTGGGATGGTGGAGTTAAATTGTTCTTCAAGTGTGTTACTTAGAAGTCATAAAGACGGCTGAAGTTTCCTTCTCACCAGTAGAGAAATATAAGCATATAGCTGAGCTCCAAGTTGTGTTTAATTTTACTTGGAAAAAAGCACTATAATCGGGCACTAATTCTCATTTCTGACGGACTATTCTGTCTAAAGGTTTCAGACGGCCTTACATGACCATTTTTACGGTAAAATTTAACCATTTAACGATAAAATGTTATAACTAGTGCCTGTTATTCAGGTAACTTTTTATTAAAAAGTGGTCACATTTGACTCTAAATAAATGGGTCACACATAGCCCTAAACGTGTGAAGGGAGACATCACTTTTGAGGAATGATGATACATATGATCCACACAAATTCTTTCTCATCATCTAATGACTTCAAAGGTAAAACTTGCCTATTTCATCGAGTCGCTCTCCTAAAAGACGGACTTTTAATAATTTTCTTTGAGAGATTAACGTTATTATTAGAAATAAAAAAGATATAAAAGTTATAAAATGATGACGTAGAATATAGAACGGTTTACAATGTACAAGAAAATTGAATACGTTCAATACGAAACATGTACCAAATGAATAATAATAAAACGGGTTATGAAAACACACAAGGGATACCGAAACTGTGTATTTGTGTTCTTAAAGTGTTGCCAATTGCCATCAACAACAAATAAATCAATTATTATGAAAAACAGGGCATTTTCGTTGGTGACAATAAACCTGTAATGCCAAAATTTATAAATGTAAAAAATAATTTATAAATGTAAAAAAGAAATAATAAATACATAAATGGAATAAGTCACTTAAGCTCTCGGGTAATTTCGGGTGGGATCATCTGTAGATTTTGGTTTCAAGTTGGTGAATATTAGTTAAAAGGAGTTGGATCTCTAATTGCCCTTCGACTCGGGTCGATTTTTAAAACGTTTAGCAAGAACCTATGTGATGATCAAGGTGCCACCGTGCCAGCAAAACTTCGAATAAACAATCAAGTATATCTTCTCAAACATGTGAATATAAAGGGAAAAATGTACTGCTATTTGCCTCGTCTAAGTGACTAATTTGCTAAATACAATTCAAGTAGGCACCTAAACAGTTCCTCAAAAAAGTTAAGATTTTGTAGATTTGAGAACTAGAAAGAGTAGAATAAAACCAGTATCTATACTTCGGCAAAATCAGCGTTCAGCCCTTACAGAAGAATTAGCAGCAGTTGCAGAGCGGGTAGCAGAAGCACTATTAGCAGCAGTTGTTGTAGGACGATTGCCTGTATGAGAGCGGTTATTTTTATAGCCAGACCGGTTACCCTTTGAGAAAGAAGGCCTACTAGACGGCTCAGAGCTGTTAGGTCCAGATGAGGTGGATGGGTTTGCAGGTGGTGCAGAGGGATCAGAGCTGTTAGGTCCGGATAAGGTGGATGGGTTTGCAGGTGGTGCAGAGGACTCGGAGCTGTTAGGTCCGGATGAGGTGGATGGGTTTGCAGCTGGTGCAGAGGGCTCAGAGGGTAGCTCAGGGGGAACAGACCCGAGGACTGGAAACTGAAGTTGGTCAGTTAGGGTTTCAGCAGCAGGAGGCGGCCCATTGTTGTTCCTTTGTGAACCGTCGCTGCTAGAACCGTTCTGAGAAGGGAAGCTAACAGCTCGCCCACTTCTGTCACCACGAAAGGAAGCTGGTCGAAATAGTTTAGCTAAGCCAACAGCCTGCACATAATGAAATGTTAAGAAAGTCGGGATACACATGAGCTAGGTGAAATAAAACTAACACGAAAAATTAGTCACATACCAGCGGCTTAGGTCCCTTCTCCAAACTTTCACTCTTCTTCAGAGTCGACTCAGATGTCTTCAGTAGCATATGTGGAAAGTAACCTAAATTAGATACTATTCGGAAATACGACATTATTACCTAACTAGAGAAATAAATGTGGAATAAAAGTTTTCACTTACCGACTTCACAAGGGCAGCTTTCCCCTTCAGCTTTTCTTTTTCTACAATCTGCAATGGCGCATATGGAGTTCGATCATACTGAAGGATTACAGTCAACTCTACCAATATGTAGACATGAAAATAGAATTGCCAATTATCAGTCTAAACTAAAGTCCTAACTCACCAGTGTTTCATCATTATCTTTCTTTTTCCAAATTTGTTTCATATTCTCAAAATCCTCATCACCAGGTACGACTCTTCTTGCTTCCGCCTTCTGGAGGTTCAAGGCTTGCTGCTTCTTTAAGAGGGTTTGCTCATATTAGTCAAGAGTCATCTTCTTAGCTTCCTATAAGAGCAAAGGTCAACCATGTCAGTCACTAAAGTCTTGAAACCCGTCAGCATCATAAATGTCCCTGATTCTCCGGTTAGACGAAAAAAATGAGACATGCTTTAAAAAGGTAACGTTTTATTATCATTCTGATAATAGTGACGAGAAAATACCTCAGCTGCTTCCTGTCTCCTCAACCTTCGTCTTTCTTCTCTTTCTTCTCTCTCTTTCCTGATTTGCTCCTTTCTCACCCGCTCTTTCCTCTCCTCTGCAGTTTCCTCTGGTTCTGGAACATCGCTCTTGAGCTCCTCGGTTGTTTCCTTTTCTTCGATTTCTTTGTCATTTGAGGACTCGACTGTGACAGCAGCATCACTGCACATAGATTGAAATTTCCTTATTGAGATCATATATAAAGGTTAAAACCTATTTAAAGCTACAAGTATTCCTAGAGCAATACGATGTTCACAACGGCAACAAGATTACTCCCACCTATGTTGAACACGGATAGACGGTTTCCAAGTAAACCATAATGAAAATAATGCCTTGAATTGAAACAACCTGGCTTAAACTAGAAGCGACATTGACTCTACAAAACAGAAGATGAAGAGGACTAAATAAAAAGCATACCCTTCGGAATTAACATTACTGTTGCCAGCATCAACACCATCTCCATTACCGCCATTGCTCAAATTTTTAACTTCACCATTATCACCGTTTCCATACCTAACACTACCACTCCTCCTCTTACCACCACGACCATTCCCGTTCCCATTCACATTCCCATTTGTCATTGGCCTCTCGCCATTTACCTTCCCGTTCCCCTTAGTCTGTTCGGTACCATCACCATTAGCATGCTCGTTGCCATTTTCTTGGACCTTTTTGACATTTACTTTCTTAGAAACTACTTGCCAGCCTTCTTCATCCGATTTTGACCCATTTTCATTTTTATTTCCATTCCCATGAGCTTCTTCTTTAGAATCAGTATGCTCGGAATTTTCAGCTGCAATTGTTTC
Organism: Silene noctiflora; assembly: GCA_009801015.1. Classification (NCBI taxonomy): domain Eukaryota; kingdom Viridiplantae; phylum Streptophyta; class Magnoliopsida; order Caryophyllales; family Caryophyllaceae; genus Silene; species Silene noctiflora. Next base: position 115,710 of record VHZZ01000834.1, read on the forward strand.
ACATACACATAACAAGTGATTAAATTAGACATTTAATATATTCTCAAACTACAACTAAAATTAGGGATTAAGATTTATATGATTCATAATCTCATGTCAATTTATTATGCTTATTGCTTAATGTAATGTCTAGCTCATGTAATATACAATGCATTGTAGATATAATTAGTGAAAAAAAAAAGTCCATCTTGAACAAGCAAACAATTATTTCCAAATTATTAGCTTATTCATCCGTATGATTGTATGAAACAATTAGAAGTACCAGGAGAGGAGCAAGTTTGGATAGTGGCAGAAATCGATATTTTTAACTATTTTTGGGATTTAGGGTAACGAGTGCTACCGTTTGCTCCTAGGTGGTCATTATTAAGTAGAATTACAAACATTAAAGATTGCAAGTAAACCTTTAATCTGTGTCGTTATAATTGCATGCTTGCACCATGCACAAACAAATTTGATTCACCCAAAATCGGAGCTAACATACAAAATTATAATCTTTGAAAGGGGTAAACAGTCATAAAATAAATTTGTTTAATGCAATAATGATTACAATTAATGTGCTCCTCAAGGTATCAGTCGTATTAAACCTAAATTATCATCGATAAATTTTGGTAATGAATGAAACAATAATAAGAATTTAATTAATTACAATATAGAAAATTCAATGTATTTGCAAAGATAATTAATTTAACATATACTATTTCCGTCCCAATCAATCGTTTATATTTGATTAAAATTAGCAAATCACATGAAGGTTTACCCAAGATGGTATATTCTTTTCTTGTCTTAGGAGGAGAAGAGGGAACTTCTTCGTCAGCCTTCTTCTCCATGCGTTCATAAAGATCAAGATCAGTAACGTCATCATTGCTTTCGTCACCGGCGAGCAGATCAAACAAGTTTGAGAATGTAGACGCCATCAAGCGTTTACTGAAAGGATGTTTAAGGAGAGATATTTATAACAAACCTAAAACCCTAATTAATGCATATTAGGGCTTGTGACAAAACCAGTTCGAGAAAGAAAGTGTGCAATATATATAAGAGAGAAAGGGTTTGCTTGGGCACCAAGGGAGGAGGGGGTATTTATAGCTTACAAAGATTGCTTACCAAATATCTTGATTTTGACCTAATTAGTAAAAATCTACTCTTAATTAAATATCGTTTAAAATCTTATTTCATCACGTTTACTAATTTGGAAGGTCGGATTTTTGTTTAATATCTTTATTTAGTTTAATATCTTTATAATTTCAACAAACTAATTAAATAAATATAATTTAGAGTAATTCGAATAATTTATCATATTAATTAATAAATTTTACATAACTATTTATACCTAAGATAAAATAAAAATAAAAAAGGACTCGATCGGGCTATGTGATTCTCTATGTGACCAATAAACTTGAAAATGATAAGAATATTATTGTTTATTATACGTATATAGGGGTATTTGGTTGGTTTATATATTAGAATTTATTGAAATTAATTTAAACAATTTCAATGATTAGGTTAGAGGATTTTGGAATAGAGTTATATATCTAATGATAACTGACTCTATTCTAACCCCTTGCAATCTCGGGCTCACCTTGCTCCTACATTGATTTCAAACTTCATTATTCCTCTAGGCTTAAGATTGAAATGAACAAACAAGTTTTAAATTGTATGGATTTGAAACTTCGTACTTCTATGGTTTCTCATTTTATTAATTACACTTTATTCTTAATCATTGAACCAAATGGCCCCTTAAGGTGTGGTAATATATATATATAATGATGACTTAATTTAAGTAGTCGGAGATTGAGTTGGATAAGTTAGGAATTAGGGAACATAACTATGTAGCAAGTAAGAATTGCGATGCAAGTTGAGAATTAAGCCGGAAAATTTCTTCATCGGAAAGCTTCAGACGGATCAAGAATTTGAGGGTGTGACGATCACCAAGTAATTAAGATTAAAATGGTCAAGATTTCGATAAGAGTAACGAAATACTCGCATTGTCAAGCAAGGTAGACTCGAACAAGGTACTTAACCATGTAATTACTTACTTAAGGACAAATAATGGGTATGTTACAAATTGGGTACTGAGTATAGAAGGAATTTTAATACTTATTAAGACTAATGAACCAGAAATTAAACAAGTCGAGATTTGAGTATCACGACTTGTATAATGTATAGTTGATATATACTCTTGATAAGATGCCACAAATGAGCACTATTGTTTATATCTTGTTTAGATACGAATAGGGAAGTGTAGACTGTCGTAGCAAAGGAGTGGAAGAGCAGTCGCACTACAACTACACTCTTCCCTCAATTTTAGGAAGAGAAACGACATGAGCAAAGTCAAACCTTCTTTGTCCATAGACAAACAAGTATTGTATCACTAGTAGTACACCCTAAGCCCTTATATTGTTTGGGAGACTGAACTAGCTTAGAACCCGTGCAAAAATGTACGGGCATATATAAATAATACATATAATTAAGTTTAATTTTTTTATAGTTAATTATTGTATTTTTGAGTGTATAACATATAACGTAAATGGTTTA